>WOVY01013351.1:0-59122 GCA_013436015.1 Rhipicephalus annulatus
AAGCGTCAAATTATGAATGTCTCAAGTACAACAGAGAAAATAGAACTGGCAGAGCTTAAGAAGTTGATTATTAGCAGAAGGTATGCGATGTAAGAAGGTATAACATGGAGAGAATTGAACGTGTTCTGAAAAAACGGAGGAAGCGCCAAAGCAGTGAAGAAGAAACTTGGAATAGGCAAAAATCGGATGTATGCACTAAAGGACAAAGAAAGCGAAATAACTATCAATATGAATAGGATAGTTAAAATAGCGGAGAAGGTTAACAGAGATGTGTACAGTAGCCGGGACAACCACGACCTTAACACTATAAGAACTAACAGTAACTCAGATAACACCCCGCCAGTAATGATAGAAGAAGTCAGAAAAGCTTTGGGAGACCATGCAAAGAAGCATAGCTACTGGTAAGGATCAAGTAACATCACATCTGCTGAAAGATGCAGGGAGAGATTGTGTTAGAAAAACTAGCCACCCTGTTTACGAGGCGTCTCCTGACGGGAAGAGTACCAGTGTCTTGGAAGAATGCTAACATCATCTTAATACATAAGAAAGGAGATGACAAGGACTTCAAAATTACAGGGCCGATCAGCTTGCTCTCTGTAGTATACTAGCTATTTACAAAGGTAATTGCTAACAGAGTAAACAAAACAATAGAATTCAATCAACCAAAGGAACAAGCAGGATTTTGAACAGGCTACTCAACAATCGACCACATTCATACTATCAATCAGATAATAGAGAAATGGTCAGAATATTACCAACCACTATACATAGCATTCATTGATTACGAGAAGGCGTTGATTCAGTAGAAATATCAGCCGTCATGCAGACACTGCGGAATCAGGGCCGTCGATGAAGTATATATAAACATCCTTGGAAGAAATATACAGGGGATCAACTGCTACCATAGTGCTTCATAAAGATAGCAATATACCAATCAAGAAGGGTGTAATGCAATGGGGACACAATCTCCCCAATGCTATTTACCGCATGCTTACAGGAGCTTTGAAAAGCCTAGAATGGGGACAGTTAGGGATAACAGTTAATGGAGAGTACCTTAGTAACCTGCGCTTCACCGATGACATTGCATTGCTGAGTAACTCAAGCGAATAATTGCAACTCATGATTACGGAGTTAGACAAGGAGAGCAGAAAGGTCAGTTTTAGAACTAATCTGCAGAAAACGAAAGTATTGTACTACAACCTCGGAAAAAATCAGCGCTTCGAGATAGGCAGTAGTGCACTTCAAGTTTGTAAAAGACTGTGTCTACTTAGGGCAGGTAATATCGGCGGAGCCAACCACGAGATTTGAAGTAACTAGAAGAATAGAAATGGGGTGGAGCACATTCGGCAAGCACTCTCAAATTACGACAGGTAGATTGCCACTACCCCTTAAGAGAAAGGTATATAACAGTTGTATCTTGCCGGTAATTAGCTACGGAGCAGAAACCACGAGACTTGAAAAGAGGTTCAGCCTAAATTGAGGACGACACAGCGAGCAATGGAAAGAAAATGGTAGGTGTAACCTTACAAGACAAGAAGAGAGCAGAGTAGATTAGGGAACAAACGGGAGTTAGGGATATCATAGTTGAAATCAAGAAGAGGAAATGGACGTGGGCCGGGCATGTAGCGCGTAGACAGGATAACCGCTGGTCGTTAAGGGTAACGGATTAGATTTCCAGAGAAGGCAAGTGAGTTAGGGGGAGACAGAAGATCAGGTGGGCAGATGAGATTAAGAAGTTTGCGGGTGTAAATTGGCAAAATTGGCAGCAGCAAGCACAGGACCAGTTTAACGTTCGGAACATGGGAGAGGCCTTTGTGAGGACGTAGTCAGGCTGATGATATATATATATATATATATATATGCGCCAGAGGGCAAGAGGTGTATACCGAAGGGCTTGTTTTTTCGTGTTTTAACACATTATTAATGAGATCTAACAGACAATAATGACAAGCAACATAGTGTAAGTTATTATAACCAATGTAATGTGAATAAGAAGAAGAAAAGTGGGTTAAAAAGTAACTTTTTGTGAGCAGGATGTTACGGCGAGTTACTTTTTCACCCACTTTTCTTTCTTCCTATTTACATTACATTGGTTTTAATAACTTCCCCAATACATTCCTTGGCAATATTGTCTGTTATATCTCATTATATATATATATATATATATATATATATATATATATATATATATATATATATATATTCCAAGCATTTATGCGAACAGAAAAAGTGTCCAGAGTGCGGGTGGCTGAGGCACCTATTTTAGAGCTCCACTGGTTTGATTGCCGCGTTAAGAGCTCTAGTTGCACCCCGATCTTTACTGGTGAGCAAAGTCTCTCACTGATCCATTCCGGAATTTTCGCCGACTGTTTTCGGGTCGCCTGTTCTGACAATCCCACGTTATGTGGGTGAGAGTGGGCCTGCCTCCACACCACGGACAGCTACTTATGTACATTGTGGGGTGAATGGCCTGTTGAAAATAAAGGTTTCGATAGTTGTGTGTTCCTATATATGCATGCAAAACTGAAATATTTCGAAAGGTTTAAACCCCCACCCTCCTCTTCTGGCGGCTATGACCATGCCAGAGCCTGAGCTGTATTTTGTAACTAGGTTGAAATGTTGAAATATGGCAGTGCTACAGTAATCAAGGTGAGACCTTGTCGCCTGCTTTGGCATAAAACTGAGTCGTATAAACTCACAAGTGTTGAACCGAACGTCACAAATACTGCTAAAGATTAACCTTTTATCACAATATTGGTGTTTCCACCGAGAGCATGCAAAAATTATTGTTGAACGCTGTACCTGAAAGAACAATTTAAGCAAACTCTTTTGCGCCTGTTAATCGTGAAGCCGAAAGCATTCGTATTTCCCACCTTCAGTTAAGAAGGCGGCTACAGGATTACGAAACCTTGAGTTAAACAAAATTCCTTCACTCTGTAATGACTGCAGCATCTGTAGTCTCATAAAGGTTTCATGTAAAGTGTACACTTGGTGCGTCTTCTAAAGTGTACACTTGGTGCATCTTGTCCGTACGTTTTGTTGTAATGCCATACCCATCTGATCGATTACCAACATTCTCAGAAAGGTGCTCTTATTGAGTTCAATTTCTTAACCTGAAGTTTTGCACTTTCAGCACACAGAGCTGTATATAATGGGTCAATCCATATGCCTTAGATTCATTTCATGTGACTTCAGGTAGAATAAGCATGTCGTCTACACTGTGAATAGTAAACCTTGCCAGTGGTAAACATTCTTTCATTTCTGGTTTTCCAATCTGTACTTTTTGTGCATGCATTAGGTATGTTGTGGCAAATATACTGTGCCCAAGACACACTTTGTGTTAGCAACTGTTTCTGTGGAAAAGAAGAAATAAACTTAAGTGAACTAATAAACTACCCGGATATGTTTGGTCTGCTGGTAATTGCTGTCCAGGAATGAGTGATTATTGGCTTGATTTCTCAAACAGTTGTGCATTGAATGGATTTGTAAAAACACAGAAGAATGTGGAATATAAACATGTTATTTTTGAATAGCATTCTCGTCGGGGCTTGCCTACAGTGAGCAATTTACCTTACGTGTAGCAATGAATGAAGTTTTTTCCACCTTGAAACGACAAGGGATCAGAACACAGCACGCGTTTTTCAGAAATCATAATTTACTACTTCCATTTTGATCGTAACTTGCAGAATATGAGCTACTCTCCTATATAAATGATAACGTGGCATCTCAACGAGGTCCGTAAATTTTAGGATCACTTCAGTTACAAAAATCACTTATGCATTTGGCAAAAAAATACATTGTCGAGTCTAAGACTGTTTTTGTGCCTGCACAAGGTATACATCAATTGTGCGTTTACGTCACAGTTATGTTTTGTGATTCCCAGATATATCCTGAAAGTTCCTCCCAGTGTTCATGACGGCTGCTGTTTATTTTGCAGGCATGCTTGTTTTTGCTAATGCTTCTCTGCTTGTATTTCACTTACCAATTTTCCAGGTAAACAGCACGAAAAACAAAGACAGAACAGTAGTAAGACACAGGACGAGTGCTCTTCCTGTGTGTTGCTACTTCTCTGTCTTCGTTTTTTGCACTTTTTACCTTGAAAAATGAATCGTTACCAACTTGCCCAATCTTCAATATTCCCTTAGCAAGTGTAGGCTGTAGTGTCACTAATTAGGAATTTCTCGTAAAATGTGTAGGTGATACCTGCGAGGATCGAGGACCTGCAGATCGCGAAGCACCAACATGCAAAGGTACCAAAAGGAGTCAAAAGGAAGCGCAGTGTAGTCCAAGCTCCAAGGGCGAAATTCTTTGATGCTCTTGAACCTTTGCGGGATATGCGAACTAATGCAGCGGTTGTTTATAGCATATGCAAGGCTTGTTGTGAGGAATGCAGACACTGACAGCACTGATGAATCCGAGGATTTCGCTGCGTTGTCAAAGAGTCTTTATGAGATCTTTGACAACACGTGGGAACAGCTAAGCAGAAGCGACCAAAAAATATATTCATTGCTGATGTCGACCCTGAGCCATAGCGAAGATATAACAATCAAAGAAAAGACAAAAATGCACGAAACATGTCTTCCTTAGTTCGAAAAAAGATGTGGCGCATCACAGGATCGATTTTCAGCAAAGTTATGAAGTGCAAAAGTGCAAGTGCTGCTGTGCGACTCTCGACTCAAATAGCAGAGCACCCTCTGGTGCTCTCTGATAGTCGGGTCAGGGGGACCGCTGTATTGAGCTATGGGGCCGAGCATGAGGAGGTGGCAAGAAGGCAATATGTTGTGCATCTGATGTTACAGTACACTAAATTTCATTGTAAATATGCTGGTTTTTTATATATGAGAAGTTTTTGTATGCCACTGCCAGTCCAGATGGCTTTATTGAATGTAGGTGCTGCGGCCGAGGGATGCTCCAAATTAAATGTACTTATGAGTATAGAGATACGAACATTGATGACATCAATGACAAAGTCTTTTATTTTGGCGAGAGTCATTGTTTAAAAAAATCATGAATATATGTTCCAGGTTCAGGTCGAAATGGCTGATGCTGAAGTAAATTATTGTGATTTTATATGCTGGACCCAGAAATGTTTTGTTGTTGTGCGTGTTATAAAAGATCCAGACATTATAGAGAAGCACATGTCATTGGTGAAAGCGTTTTAATTATTTTTATTGCTTCCACAGCTCCTTTTCAAAAAGACCATTCCCAATGTACAGTACAATAGCTCAAGATCTCGTTGTTGGAAGAGATTTATAGGTAAATCTCGGTGATATGAGTATGACGGGTTCACCATAGACATTTGTATCACCCCTATTTTTATCATCAGAAAATTTGGTAAATTGATATGCGAGATAAAAAACCGGGCGTATGTCTTCATTTCTTGTTTTTCAGGGCAGCAGCAAGATCATGACCAGCTCTAAATGATTGCAAGTGAAGTTGTTAGAAGTCAACGACCATGCTTGCTCTATTGAATATAGGGCCTGTGTGTGCATGTGTATCCAATGAACCAGGTGACCTATGACAGCTTGCGAACCCCTCTAATCTTTGTACGCTTTTTCATAACAATAAAGTGCTGGGGCGAAAGCAATTTAAAGGGGTACTGACACCTTTTTTCAAAGGGGAGTTTAATCTGCCATACAAATCTCCTTCACACGAAGACGGCTCTGAGCTGGACTGAAGCTCAGCAAATGCTAATAAGATATATGATTTCAACATTAAATTGAACATTTTTTGGCGAGCGTACTGACATCCACACATGCTTGACTTCAGGTTACAGTACTAATTTCGATGACTCCACGCAGCAGTTGGCCAGTCTTGATGACGTCAGGTACCAAAACTTCAAAGATGGCCCCTCGTGCATCACCAAAACATTAAAACGGCCGCATGTGTGTCCCAATTGAGCCGTTATGTGGAGCGACCAAGAAAAAATCACCATATGTGGCATGAACACGTATAGAAAATGTGAATGCCACCTAGCGGTGTCAGGATAAGTAGAAACTGAATGAAACTAACTTGTAAAAACGTGCTGCAATTAGTTTTTGATTGCGTTCTCGCGCTTAGCACTACATTTGATAGGCTATTTAGTGCTTGGTCTTTCATCCTACTCGAAAAAAAAACAAATGAAAATTATCGTGTCACTACCCTTTAAGGAGCGCTGTGCATGCTGTAGACCACAACCTCTTGTATTACTTTTTTGCTCGCATATTGGCATGAGATAAATGCGCACCGCCCGTCCCTCATAGTTTCGGGCCCTTGGCACCAGACGCCGCCCTGATCTCAGAATGTCAGAATCTCAGAATCAGGCACTACCAGCATTAATGTACGCAGATGATATAGTGCTAATGGCCAACAACAAGAAAGATTTGCAGAGATTGATGGACATCTGCGGTAATGAGGGAGATAAGTTAGATTTTAGATTCAGTAAGAAAAAATCAGCAGTCATTATTTTCAATGACAATGAAGGTAGTGAGCTTAGAATACAGGAGGTCACGTTAGAGATAACAGATAAATGCAAATATCTGGGCGTATGGATAAGTAATGGGACCGAGTATCTGAGGGAACACGAAATATACGTGACGACTAAAGGTAACAAGAATGCAGCAGTCATGAAAAATAAGGCACTGTGGAATTACAATAGGTATGATGTCGTGAGAGGAATATGGAAAGGGGTCATGGTTCCGGGGTCGACGTTTGGCAATGCGGTCTTGTGCATGAGATCAGAAGTTCAAGCAAGATTAGAAATTAAGCAACGTGGAATAGGTAGGCTTGCTTTAGGAGCTCACGGGAATACACCAAATCAGGGAGTACAGGGTGATATGGGATGGACATCATTCGAGGGCAGGGAAGCTAGCAGTAAGATAAATTTGAGGAACGATTGAGAGAAATGGGGGAAGAGCGTTGGGCTAGGAAGGTTTTCAGCTACTTGTACATGAAGAAGGTTGATACAAAATGGAGGAAGCGAACCAGGAAGTTGACTGGTAAATACTGCCACGTTCCATTTCCTAAGTTTTTGTTATCGTTCCGAAACACCACACGATTCTCGGCGCAAACCGTGCCTGCAGGTTTCGAGAAGGTTCCGGACTGTAGTAGGTCATTTCGATAAGATCACGCCCACTGTGCGAACGGTACAGATTGTTCTGGTACCTACGCCACCACCAGCGATAACGCTAGAACATTCGACGGCAAGGGTATAAATGCCGACGCGCTTCGCCGCCTGTCAGTTGTTGATCGAAGGCCGACGCTGCGTTCGTCCGCTATTAGTCCGAGACTGCTATCTGTGCAAGACTGCTGTTGTAATTAGACTTTCCCTTTACCGGGCACAGGTTCGCCCAAATAAACAGTTAAATCCAAACACTAAGTTTCCTGTCTTCGGCCACGTCACGACCCCATGACATCTGGTGGAGGTACTGCTTCGTTCATGTACCGGACGCCCCCGTCAAGCCGTGAACCCAGCCCCCGTCGCGGAGAAGACACCGACGCCAACCAAGAGCAGCGAACAAGCCGCCAACAGCAAGGTCTCCCACCGGAGTACGGCCTTCTACAAGACAAGGCCCGGAAGACCAAGACCATGACTTCGACTGCCGCGACAATGACAACTGGAGCGTCCCAGCCCGCGATCGTCATTCATCAACCCAGGGAACCACCAACGTTCCATGGCTCATCGTTTGAAGACCCGGAAACCTGGCTACAAACATACGACCGCGTGGCCGCCCTCATCCACTGGGACAACGAAGAAAAGCTCCGTCGTGTGTACTTCTACCTGGAAGACACCGCAAGGACCTGGCTAGAGAATCGGGAGTCCACGCTCCGAACGTGGGATGTCTTCTGCGGCGCATTTCTGCGAACGTTCGCGAGCGTCGCTCGCAAAGAGAGGGCCGCTGCTCTACTCAAGACCCGGGTTCAGCTACCAAATGAAAAGGTTGAAATTTTCACACAGGAGATGACCCGCCTATTCCGTCACGCTGACCCAGACATGCCTGAGGAAAAGAAAGTTCGTTTCCTCATGCGAGGGGTCAAAACAGGAGCTCTTCGCGTGACTAATGAGGAATCCACCGAACACCGCCTAAGAATTTGTATCCGAGGCAACCACCATCGAAAAAACCCTGGACATGCGCACCAGACAGTATAATCGTCGCCTGACTCCAGAATGCGCTGCTGCTCAAGCCAGTGACTCCGACGACCTGCGTGAAACGATCCGAGCGATCGTGCGGGAAGAGCTGCGCAAACTGTTGCCTTCGGCGCAGCCTCAAGTGGATTCGATCGCGGACATTGTGCGAGAAGAAGTCCGGCAATCGCTACAAATTCCCCACGCACCGCTGCCCGAGCAAGAAGCTATGAGCTACGCCGCTGCACTGCGCCACAACGCTCCTCCCCATCCACGCCAAAACGCCGGCCCATCGCACTTCCGTCGACAGACACCACCGCCGCCACCACCCCCACCGACGTCATACCGTTCGTCAGTGGCCCAGCGCAGTGCACCGAGGAAGACTGACGTCTGGCGCACCCCTGACCATCGCCCGCTCTGCTACCACTGCGGCGAGGCCGGACACACATACCGCCGTTGCCAGTACCGACAGATGGGACTGCGTGGCTTCGCTGTCAATGCACCGCGTTCACAGCCAGGAGAACGACCACGTGACATCGCCGATTACCTGACAGGAACTTGGTGGACACCACGAAGCCCTTCGCGTTCGCTGTCGCCCAGCCGCCCGCACGTCACCGCACCACCGGTAGTACTCTGGCCCAACGCGGGGCCGGTCTCCTAGCCCGTATCCGGGAAACTAAGGGCAGCAACCGGTGGAGGTGCGGTTGCTGTGCGATGAACTACCAAAGATCCTCCTCCTCCGACGACGACGACGCCGCGTCGGAGCTTTCCGAACACAACGCCAAACAGGCAAAGCCCTGACGGTGAAAGCTCATTTACCGAAGGTGGCCTGACGACGCAACATGGAAGCAGCGGACAAGCCGACGCAGCTGTGACCCGACGCCACGCACTAACTGTAATGCGAGACGGCGAACTGGCGACCTCGACGTTCTTATCGACGGCCACAGTGTGACCACTCTCGTCGATACTGGAGCCGACTATTCTATCATCAGTGGGTCGTTCGCCACGAAGTTAAAGAAAGTTAGGACAGCTTAGAAAGGCCCTGAAATCCGCACAGCCAGAGGCCATCTCGTAACGCCTGCAGGAATCTGCACAGCGAGAGTCACCATTAACGGCCGTATTTATCCTACAGACTTCGTAGTCCTACAGCGTTTCTCGAGAGATGTCATCCTTGGCATGAACTTCTTATGCCTCCATGGTTCTGTCATCAACCTAACAACAAAGTCGATAACTTTATCCACAGAAGAAGCACTACCGCCGCGCACGCCGTCAGAACACCATGCCTTGAATGTGCTGGAAGAACAAGTCACCATTCCGCCTCGCTCAAGCGTCATTATTTCAGTCGGGTCTCCAAAATCACCTGACTTGGAAGGCGTCGTTGAAGGCGGTCAGCATCTGTTGGTCACCCGAAATATTTGCGTCGCAAGAGGAATTGCAGAGCTGCGGGGAGGCAAGGCAACGGTTATGCTCACGAATTTCAGCAATGAGTACAAACATGTGAGCAAAGGAACAACGGTCGCATACATCGAAGAAATTGTCGAAGCCACCAGTGCTTTCGCCCTCGCCGATTCTGCGGAACCTGCTCAGAGAAACCAAGCCCCTCCCATAGCTTTCGACGTCAATCCCAGGCTTCCGAACGATAAGCAAAAACAGCTCAAGGACATGCTCCGGTAATACGAAGATTGCTTTTCGTCGTCATCGAAAATTTGGCAGACCCCAATCACGAAACACCGCATCATAACCGAAGAAAATACCAGACCACTCCGTCAGAGTCCGTACAGGGTTTCGACGCGAGAACGTGAGGCCATGAAGAGACAAGTTGATGAAATGCTGCGGGATGACATTATCCAGCCGTCCAAGAGTCCATGGGCATCCCCCGTGGTGTTAGTGAAGAAAAAGGATCGGACCCTACGTTTCTGCGTCGATTATCGCCGCCTGAACAAAATCACAAGAAAGGACGTGTTTCCTCTCCCACGAATAGACGACGCACTTGATCGGCTCCATAACGCCAAGTACGTTTCGTCAATGGACCTCAAGACAGGCTATAGGCAAATCGAAGTCGACGAAAGAGACCGAGAGAAGATGGCGTTTATAACACCGGACGGCCTCTTCGAGTTTAAGGTGATGCCCTTCGGCCTTTGCACAGTGCCTGCAACCTTTCAACGCGTCATGGATACAGTACTGGCAGGATTGAAGTGGCAGACTTGCCTTGTTTACTTGGACGACGTCGTCGTGTTTTCCTCGAGTTTCGACGAGCATCTTCGGCGCCTTGAAGCTGTACTTCAAGTCATCAAGATTTCCGGACTCACACTGAAGCCAGAAAAGTGCATATTTGCGTATGAGGAGCTCTTGCTTCTGGGGCACGTTATCAGCAAGTCTGGAGTTCGTCCCGATCTACGGAAAACAGCCGCCATCGCCGACTTCCTGCCGCCCACTGACAAGAAAGCTGTGCGCCGATTTCTGGGCCTGTGTGCCTATTATAGGCGGTTCGTGAAAAACTTCGCCCGCATCGCCGATCCTCTCACTAACCTTACCAAGGCCGACATGGAGTTCAAGTGGGAAACACCACAGGAACACGCTTTCCAGGAGCTTAAACATCGCCTCCAGACGCCTCCGTTACTTGCCCATTTCGACGAATTCGCCGAGACAGAAATACATACTGACGCAAGCAGCGTAGGTCTTGGCGCCGTTCTTGTGCAGAGGGCTGACGGACTTGAAAGGGTCATTAGTTACGCCAGCCGATCGCTATCCAAAGCAGAAGCAAATTATTCCACAACAGAAAAGGAGTGCCTCGCCATCATCTGGGCTATGTCGAAATTTCGCCTCTACCTCTACGGCAGGCCCTTCAAAGTTGTGAGCGACCACCACGCATTGTGTTGGCTAGCCACCTTGAAGGACCCTTCAGGTCGCCTCGCACGATGGAGCCTGAGACTTCAAGAATATGACATTACTGTCATTTACAAGTCCGGCAAAAAACACTCCGACGCCGACTGTCTCTCTCGTGTGCCTGTCGACCAACCGCTACCCAGACGACCCGGATGACGACTACTTCTTAGGAACGATAACTACCGACGACTTCGCTGAACGACAGAGGGATGTGAGCGAGTTACCTTCAACGCGCCGAAGAAGCCCGACAACTTGCGCGTCTCCGTATCAAGAATCAACAGACGACCGACAGCCACCGTTAGAATCTTCGACGACGCTTCGTGGAATACCAGCCCGGTGAACGTATTTGGGTGTGGACGCCGATACGCCGACGTGGACTAAGTGAAAAGCTTCTGCGACGGTACTTCGGATAGTACAAGGTGGTTCGACGTCTCGGCCCACTTGATTACGAAGTTGTCCCCGACGGCATCACGAACTCCCAACGACGCCAATCGCGACCTGATGTCGTCCATGTCACGCGCCTAAAGCCGTTTCATGCACGTTAACAAACTGAAACAGTGTTTTTTGTATTATTGTTGTATTATAGTTTATTCATTGTCCTTTCTTGCATTATTATTGTACCTTCATCTTTAGTTAAAGCATTGGGACGATGCCTCTTTTTTCAGAGGGGGGCAATGCCACGTTCCATTTCCCAAGTTTTTGTTATCGTTCCGAAACACCACACGATTCTCGGCGCAACTCGCGCCTGCAGGTTTCGAGAAGGTTCCGGACTGTAGTAGATCTTTTCGATAAGATCACGCCCACTGTGCGAACGGTACAGATTGTTTTGGAACCTACGCCACCGCCAGCGATAACGCTAGGACTTTCGACGGCAAGGGTATAAATGCCGACGCGCTTCGCCGCCTGTCAGTTGTTGATCGAATTGATTGATATGTGGGGTTTAACGTCCCAAAACCACTATATGATTATGAGAGACGCCGTAGTGGAGGGCTCCGGAAATTTAGACCACCTGGGGTTCTTTAACGTGCACCCAAATCTGGGCACACGGGCCTACAACATTTCCGCCTCCATCGAAAATGCAGCCGCCGCAGCCGGGATTCGAACCCGCGTCCTGCGGGTCAGCAGCCGAGTACCTTAGCCACTAGACCACCGCGGCGGGGCAGTTGTTGATCGAAGGCCGACGCTGCGTTCGCCGCTATCAGTCCGAGACTGCTATCTGTGCAAGACTGCTGCTGTAATTAGATATCCCTTTACCGGGCACAGGTTCGCCCAAATAAACAGTTAAATCCCAACACGAAGTTTCCTGTCTTCGGCCACGTCACGACCCCGTGACAATACTTAGAAAACAGCAGGTGGCCAAACCAAAAATAACTATCGGTAAAGAAGAAAGTGAAGGAAACGGAGACTGACATGTGGAGAATGGGCGTGATTAAGAAGTCCGCACTAGAGATCTATCGAAAATTCAATCTGGAAATTGCTAAGGAAAGAATCTATGATAATACTCGTAGTCGTTCTCTACTGTTTGAGTTCAGGACGGGGGGTACTGCGAACCAAGACATATCGGGACAAATACGAAGAGGTAGACACAGTATGCAGTGCTTGTGGAGAGGAAGAAAAAACTGCCGAAAACTTGATAATGTTTTGTGAAGGGCTTCACCCTATAGTTCAGCATGATGGCTCAGAGTTTTTCAAAGCACTAGGGTTTAGGGACCGGGAGGGCAAAATAAACTTTAAGCGGGTAGACTTAACTAGAAGGAGGTTATCTGATTGGTGGGTAAAGTGAATGCACGAGTGAAAGTTAAACTCTTCACTGCAAAGTACGAATCCTCAAACTCACTTTTAAGAAAAAAAATAAATATAGTTTTTGGTTCATTAGGTATCACGGCTTGGTGGCGCTAGCCACCGCCCGATCATAAGGGTACAGGCATATCCAACTATCCATCCATCCATCGTGAAGGAAAAAATATAGTTTTTGATTCATTAGGTATTACGGCTTGGTGGCGCTAGCCACCACCCGATCTATAGGGAACAGTCATATCCATCCATCTTTCCATCCATCGTCAGCAAACGACGCAGCCTATGCGCTCTTGCGTTTGTGGTGGTATGTGACGCCTACGTTTTTGCGTGACGAACCGAGGAAGCGCTCCAGCGTGCTTCGGCACGGTAGACGGAGTAGTCCTTAGCTCCTTATGTGTTCGGGTGACCTCGCTGAGAAGATACAGAGGACCACAGTGTGACGAACTGTAACTTCAGATCGTGTCGATTTCCCCTACTTAGCTTTTTTACTTGCTCCAGCAGTATTGAGGCAGCCTACTCCTTTTCACTTGCCTGCTCGAAAACCGGCAAAAAACGCTGGAACATTGCAGTTTCTGAAGTTCCCTTTTATATTACACAGTACTTTTCAGCCTTTTAGTTTGCGCCCTTCATTCACTTTTCTTACGGGTTCACTTCCGCCTTTTTATGGTTGCCAATGAAATACGTCAGGCTAACTTGTACTGCTCTATCCATTCACGCATTTCTCGAAACAAAATCTTGATCAGTGCTGCTGCTGAAATGAAGATCTTCTTCAACAAGTAGGGCGTTCGAAGTAGCACTGTTAGTCCCAGGTTGGTCATTCTGTAAGTCCGTGAACTCATGTCGTGTGCCATCACTGACTGCTCTTTTATTTCTTGATAGCTCGCCGGTTAATACAGCCGCAGAACGTTTCTTGGGGGCCGCATCACTTATTTTTGTTGGCTTGCAAATCTGCAAATGCGATGGGTACTCTTGGAAGATGCTGGGCACAATGGCTTTCTTCAGTCTTCGTGTACCCCCGCTGCGTTGGTCTAGTGGGTAAGGTACTCGGCTGCTAACTCGCAGGTCGCGAGTTCAAATCCCTGCTGCGGCAGCTGCGTTTCCGATGGAGGCGCAAATGTTGTAGGCACGTGTGCTCAGACTTGGGTGCACGTGAAAGAGCCCCGGGTGGTCGAAATTTCCGGAGTCTTCCACTACGGCGTCTCTCATAATCATACGGTGGTTTTGGGACGGTAAACCCCACATATCCAATCAAATCAAATAAGCCTTCTTGTCGTCCACCCTTCTTTATAGTCGGACGGGACGAAGTGTTGGCTGCAAACAGTGGTATAGCAAGATGTGCTAGTCGGTGTCCATTTGTCTCTCGAGGATTACTACCTTAAGCCACTTTTCCCGAAGTTCAGAGTCGCTGGGAATTTCGTGGAAAGATAATTTGGTTTCTTTATGGCCCACTTTATGACTTGCAGTGAGGTACGCAGCAGTACGAAATTTTGGCATAGCGCCAAACTTCTGAACATACGGCCGCTTTTTTTTTCAAGAGTGCTGCAGTTAAAAAAAACAAAACACTGCGTTTAGGTGTGATTCCTTCAAGTAAGCAGGTTTCCCTAACGGTGTTACACCATTACCAAAAAGAACTACCCGAATTTGTTAGAAGTGGAAAGAAGGTGCATTGACACACGCACGGCTGCTTCAGTGAGCGCTGAAATTAGCGAAGCACCCGGGGGACACACACCATGCTAGAAAAAGCATTAGTGGAAAAGCACAGTTTTACTACGAACACCGCAAACAAAATTGATAGGAAACCCGCGGCGTAGCAGGATGTGTATGCGCAGCCCGTGCGTTCTCTACGGTGAGCTATTATGGGATGCGAGCGCCTCTGGCGGAGTGCCAAGTCGTAAAATGTGAGAAGCAGGGGACGGCGTTGAGAGAGCGACCGCTCAGACGCAGAAGTTATAGAGGATGCTATTGGTAGAAGAACGCACGAAAATCTTTGCAACCTCTGTGTCTTGCTATTATTTTCTTTCGCAGTATCTCTAAAGCTGTAGGTATAAAACAGGCGCATCATGCTTCTGCTAACTTATTCTCACTGGTTGGAAAATACTGTGGAGCTAACACAGACTGAGTCATAAAATATATTTTACGCTTAGAACTCACTCAGGCTCACCATTTTTTTTCGCAAACGGGCACAGGCTCAACAATGTATCATTCAACCGGCCTCAGTCAGACTGACTACACGATATGAGTTTGAATGAGTGACTCATGAGTGAGTTTGCCGACCTATGCCTAATGTGGAGGCCTGTGATCAGGCTTCCTTAAAGCTGGAGACAAAACTAGCAATTCAGAGACAAATGTTTGAAATAAAATGTACAGAAAGTGAGCGGAGTGTGTCATCGAAGAAACATTTGTTAATGACATCCTAAATAATCGTGAGATGAAACTGGCATGGGCTAGGTATGCGTCGAGAAAGGAAGGTAAACGGCGATTAAAAGCTACAGTGGATTTCAAGAGAAAAAGTGTTTTAAAGAATGGCAAAAAGTTGCATGGGTAGATGCAGCTGCAAAGTTTGGAGGCATAACGCGGAGGAAACGTTTAAAGTACAGGGTTATTCAGAGAATTTTGAGAGAGCTTGTTGCTGTACAGTAGGCTCATGATGGTGGCAAGCATGTGCTATCTGAAATATGCCTGCCTTAGATTTCTTTCTCTTGTTACCATGGCTCCAACAGCCGCTTTCATGATTATGCACCATCAGCGATTTGTGTAGTGCCCGCAAACACAGCATGAAATTGTCCGGCTTGGTGTGTTTTACTACAAGATTATCCTTGCTTCAAGGAGAATTCAAAATCTAGCAGAGATGTTGGCATGATGTGTCAAATAAGTGTTTTGTCCCTGAGCCTTCTGCTTCGCATTTAGTTTTATGTGGCACTACACCACTGGCAGCTCTTTTGATTGCCAAAGTTGTGGTTATATGTGTGCCATGCATTAGCAATGAAACTGAAAAATAAGTGCACGATTGGTGCCACCTGATTAATAGTCACTTACATAAAACTACATGTGATTGGAGGATGGTGGCGCAGACTCGAGAAAAATGCTCTGCAATCTGCCTGGACAATTGTGCTTACTTGTGTAATAACATGCAGTATGATATAGTATCGAGCTCTGTGGGGTGGCATATGCAAATAAATTACTGCAAAGCTTCTGGAAAGTATTCCTGCCGCTTGACAAAACATTTAAAATATGATCGTTTTTTTGCGTGTTACATATAGTAACTGCTGTATGCAGCCCCTTTTGCTTTTGTGAGGTTGGTGCTTGTATGTGTGATTATTTGTAGCATCTGCTGCGTGTTTGTGTAGTGAAACTTGATTTCGGCATGAATGTATCATTCTTTTTATTAACTGAAGAAAAACACATGATTTTACCAAAATAAGACCGAAAAAAGTGCACAGAGAAAGTCCTGATGGAGGAACTAAAAATTAAATGACCGCATACGGTATAGGAACCCCGGCACAGTAAACGACACGAAAATTGTTGGCAAGGTTAAGTTTAGTGAATTATAGGCTACCCAAAGAAGTGAAAGTTTATCTTGTGTAAAAGCAGGATAAAGCAGACACAAAGAAGCTGCTCAATTCCGAAGCGGTCACAGTGAAAAGAAAAAAAATATACAATCGCACTTACGAACAAGCACGAGGTTTTAGGAGATGAATGAAACAAGGACATAGACGATTTAAAGCGAACTTTAACCAGTCTATTTCAAACATTCAGTCGAATTCTCAAGAAAAGCAGAGACAGGAAACCAGCAAACTCTCCTAAACACGTGAAAATAAATAAATTACATTTATTTAAACAAGAATATTTGTTTTGCTTTATACCACACTGCATACCGATGAAGACTGCTGAATGTATTTTTATTACACTAGATCAAGACCCAATCTCCCCATGGTAATTTTGACACGGTAGTTTTGCAGCACTTTTAATACCGTTACAAGGCAGTTGCATCGTAAAGTCGTTATGCAGCACTAGATCAAATGCAGTTGCAAGCATTGTGAAAAAACAGCTGTTATAAATTCTGTACAATGTGAATAAAAATAATGTCTGGTCTCACGAGAGTGCCGTCACAGACACAGTACACACCATGGTACAAGCATTCATTTATCAACATCTTTTGCATAAACACAAGCTGGTCAGCTGACTTTTAGAAATAAGTGTCGCAATATGCCAATAAGTGTAATAATGCGAATTCGAAACACACAAAGAGCGTTACCCACATAAAATATTTCACAAATGTAGCACCAAAGACTCGTCATGGCAGTCTACGAGACAGAATTGGCGAATCGTCCCCACGGTTAGTATTTTATTAATGTATTGTAAAGAAATCATCGGGTACTGGAACTCTCGCTGATGAGCTCTTTACAGAATGTTTATAAAGGTAATATCAAATAGGATAAGTGCCAAAATGAACTTTAGCCAAACAAAAGAGCAAGTTGGGTTAAGGAAAAATCTTCACGTGGTCAAGCACAAATTGAAATACTTGCGGAATAACACAAAACATGTGGCCTTTTCGTTGGCTACCGGAAGGCTATCGACTCATTGCATTCCTACAGTTCTGGATGCATTAGGCCGTTAGTGTATACCGTAAACACATGAAGGTACTTTAACACGCCTAAAAAGTTCCGCAGGTACCCTACTCCTCCACAAGATAATATGGAAGATCCAGGTAGAAAAGGGGGTTCGGCGGAGAGGGGGCAATATTTGCAATGTTGTTCATTGCTTGTTTGCTTCTAATAAGCAAACAACCACACCTTAGCACACCGAAGCAAAGTGAATACAGGACCGAAGTCAAAGGACTTTGGTAGCTGCGCACTCAATTAGGATTGTGGGTCCTGCCAGACAGCTGAGGCTAGTGGCATGGCCAAATGTCCCGTACAGTTCCCATTCATCTGAGTCGTCTTCTTTTTTGTCATCACGATACACACAATAAGCCACTTATTTCAAATCTTTACATTTCTTATAGCAATTACGAAATTGTAAGATAGCAAAGTGGATTACATAACAGACGAGAATTATTGATTTCTTTGATAAAGTGGACATGGGCAGGTTATTTAGGGAGAAAACCAAACGACTGATTGTCTGCTTGAATGATGAAACGGATAACTAGAGAGTCGAAGGAAAAGCGGGTGTGGCAGAAAGTGCAGATTAGATGAACGTGAAAGCTGTAGTAAGTGCAGAGCAGTCATCAAATCACAGTAAGAACTGTTCATTACAAGCGAAGTATCCGCTTTAGAGTGCCTCATGCATTTCCTCTTATCAATCACTCTAGACACATCTTTTCTACTCCGTCGTCTGTCAACATTAGCGAGCTGCGCGATGTACAGGACATGGAAGAATGCTTATCAACGCATTAAGTCCTTCCCTCAGTGCCTACTCCTGTCTAAAGCCAGGTGTTCAGATCCCATAACTCAGCATGCTAAAGCACTAGCTCTGCTCACGCCTTCTCAGACTTCGTTATCGTATTTGCCGGCGACCTCTTTGTCGCAATCATGTGGTCCCCTCATAGTCGGTATGAGCCAGATCAAAGGTGTTAAGGAGCGTTACGCTAAACGACGACAGTCTATGACAAAGTAGCCGCCTAAAGTGGCTGAACTCTTAAAAAGTTTGCACTCAATAAATGCACCAGTTAGTTCAGGACAGGGAGGGATGGAGGCCCTCGAGGCCTTTGTCCGGCAGCGGACATAGGCAGGTGATTTTCATGAGATTTTGTTCTCATGTCTGCAAGGAAACTGCCGACTATTTAAAATGTGCAAACAGATTGGTGAGTGCCGAAATTAACAACACAATGTCATCTAGGCAATATTTCATAAAGTATGGCACAGTGTGCTTTAGACTACGGAAGCGCTTCATCCGCCCAATTACTTGTTTAACTCTAATTCGCTGACAAAAATCTCTTGTGACTTTGTTACTTCTGCTTGTGAAAGCTAGTTCTTTTCTTCAGTAAACGCAGGTAGAATCAGTCTTATTCAAAGTACTGTCAGCTTCTCTGTAACCTTGAAGCCCCTGTCGGCATCACTTCACCATATTGCAGCTTCTTAGTGAAGTGTATTAGGAGGACCAACGGCTTGTCAATGATCTTGCCATGCCAGCATTGAAATATAAGTGATGAGCCCAATTGGTATCATCCTCACCAGCACTTTTACACTGCAGGATTCCTTATACGATGACCACGTTGTACTTTGTGCCGTTGATGCAGTTGCTCTTTCTAGTCGAATTAATGTGCTTTCGATAATTACACGGACATGGCGAAACCGTCCCTGATTGAATGTCTTCGGTTGCCAGGCATGAAATGCCTCATTGACTGGCCAAACGACAAGCCCCTTCAAGTCTGTCACTAGTGTGGTCAGGGAACTCTCAAACACCGTAGCAGCATGATTCCTTGATATTTTAGAAAGGTCCACCAAGAAGCAAAGCTGGATGTCAAGGCGCACTATCTGCAGAGCAGCGGGATTTTTCATACAGGGAGACAACCCACTTGAATGTTTTCCCATTAGGTAAGCTTGTATAATATGCGACCTCGTCCGAGTTTCCCATCATCTCGAATACCGCCACGAAGCAATGTCTTCATGTCCAACAATTTCTTTGGCGCTAAGCTCATCAAGTTCCCTTTCTAAGGCTGCCACTTTATCCTGCAGCGCATTATATTCGAGGCTCTTATTCTCACATTTCTCCTGCATGTTCAGCTTTAGGTTGGCAGGAAAGATTCCAGTGTGATGTTGCCCAGGTGAAGCTGGTGGAAAGGTCAGTACGTCTTCTGGCGCATGACTTGGCACCACGTTATCTGAAGCAGGCTAACTCTGTGATCACTAAATACAGCAACTCTGGTGCTTTTTATCTAACAATGTTCATTGTATGAAATATACTGCAATACAAAAAGTGCAACACATTGTGCCTTGCTGCCCTTGCAGCTGTGGAACCCTTAGTTAGGCTAGGTTAGCAGCACCTAAAATTGAACATGGTTCGACAAGCCATGTGTGTAAGCCGTGGAGACAGTTCAACACTCCCGAAAGGCTAGTTCATTGTACAGATTATGCTGGTGCGCATGGCAGCTTAGAAGATGTTTGTTGTGCAACACCACACGTATTAATTTTTGAGCGAAAAGCGCATTCATTCCACAAGACACCTTGCCACAACATTTGCATTGTCTCAACCGAATGTCTACATTTGAGATGCACAGCTGTCACACGGAATTCCAAGTAGCACTGGAAGAAAGCAACTATAACGATATTTTCTTCTTCAGTTTACTTGAATGTGGCTAGTTAAACACAGGTTACTGAATCATTCACCAGTAAAATACTAAAAGTAACTGGTTCCTGCCGAAATGTGCTGTAGGGCAATGATTGAGGAGCAAGGGTGTGGTTGTTTATAGTTTAAATTACGCACTCCCATCTAGACTTTGCTCCTTGCAAAGGTACCGCCAAAGAATTTTATAAGTCTTGGTATATAGTCTAAATCCACCCGCTGCTTAATGAGAAACTGACTTTTTTTTCACTGATTGCGTGCATCAATTCTGTCTTGACTTCACTAAAGTGCTCGCTACTGTATTTCACTGCCATATTTCTTCCAGGCTATTTGCACTTTTTGTACATTCAGTAATGCTATCACTGCGTCGTAAATACTTGTCTTCATGTAGTAAACGGCATTTCGTCCAACTTTCACAATATTTGGTATCCTAAAGGCTAGTCATAAGTTAATCGACTTTTCATTATGCATAATTAAGCTGTCCAACTGAATCAGCTACTGGAAAAGAAAATGTAGCGATGCTCGTTCTATACTCCAACATGTCCTTGATTTACAAAATGTGTGCCACTTAGCAGATTTATGCCACTTATTGCGTCAAACGTGCACTAACTCAGTGTTTCACGGTGATAGTACCATAGATTCTACTGCCCCAACATTCAAATATCTTGACATTTACTTTCTTCATATTTATACTTGAAAATGCGTGCAGCACCTGTTTTAATAACAACAACTTGTGCATCTTGGTTATGTTCATTAAAAAAGTGAACGCGCATCATCGAAGTCTTGCCATCCTGGGCAATCATCCAAACTATTACCATTGGGCCATTAAAAAACAGAGCCAGCTTGGAGAATGTGCAAAAAGTTGTACGGTCTGCATGTTTTTCTGTGGCATCAAATAATCCCAATCAATCCCACGACCCTTGCTCGAAGGACGCCAAACTTTGTGTAAGTTGAACAAAGTTCATTTGAATACTACGTGAACCATGCGTTCATAGAGAACAACTTCCAGCATCTGTTATTGAGACTGTTTAGCTAAATTATCTGAAACTAGCTCATAGAAAGTCATTTGCTAAATGCCTCCGTGGGAAAACTGAAAAGCATAACGAGTCGTTGGGTTGTCGAGTGGAAGCGAGTTTCAAAAAAACAAAAACGTTTTTCTCGGGTACCAAAACACTCTAAATATCCTCTAATGGTGCTCTATTTAGTTTTTTTGATGGCAACATAGTCCATACGAGTGTGCTGAACTATTTTGAAATTTCGCCAAAGCATTGTACAATGCAGGGCCTACTCACTCGCTAACTGCGTCAACAATACTCTGCTGACACGGCTGCATAGCAGGCGACAAATGAGGCTCGCCAAGCAAGACGCTTCAACACAAAAAAATGATAACAGTGATGAGTAAGTGGGTGCTGCCTATGGAATGGTCCATCAATTAGCTGTTATATCATTGTACTTTTAGAATTAGGTAAGTTTTCAACATTAGATGCGATTATCTCAAAACACGCCTTTTCTTACTTACGTTCCTTTTCTCTGTAGTGACAGTTTTATTATTATTTGATTTGCATAGACAGAAACACAGGGACGCAGAGGTAAGAGATAGAATAATCTGGCAACTGCCACCTAAAGGGACACAATGCCTGCTCACTTTTAGGGAAGTGGGAAGAAACAGATAAAACAAAGATAAGCGGAGAGAAAGAGGGAAAAAGAGAGGGAAGTAAGAAAAAAATGAATGCTTAGACAAGTATAGGAAAAAATATAGAAAATTGAAAAAATCTGACTATAAATGGGTCGCCAGGTCCACAGAGGTCACTTACGTCAATCAGTGCGAAATTAACATCGGATTGAATGTACAATGGCGCTTTCAAATAATTTCGTGAATGCGTGATGTGATTACACTGGGAAGATCCACACGCCATCACTTTGCATCGGGTATTGCTGTGAATACCTACGTAACCCGGAAGTTTGACCTCATCATTTCTTAAATTGGTTTCTTGGAGAGCTATACGATTTGGTGGATTATTCATTGCAATGAGCCTAAGAACGAGGTGAGCATGGCATGGTCGTAGATACCAGACGTTCCTTTGTAGCCATCAGGGACGGGGCTTGCGACGGGTGTTCATGTTGCTTTTAGTTAAGACTGTCGAGAAATCGAACGAGAGCCTCCAAAAGCTGTTCTGCGGCTAGCGCTGTTGGCGTTTGACGACCGGCTATGAGGGATCTGATTTCGTTAACAAACATCTTAGGCAGTCTGAAAAGTTGGGCATCATCCTTGGATGAAGCCATTTCTGGCGCCCTGATTACAGTATTTTCTACTGCAGGCATGACCTTGGCGGAAGCTGGTTGCTGGATTTCCTGAGGCCCTACCTTTGAGGAGGTTACACCCGACGGCTTTGATGGAAGAGCCGGCCACAATGTTGCCGAAATGCTGAAACTTCGCCTCTCTCCGTCGCTTCGATTCTCTCTGACTCACAGTACTATTCTTCGACGTGCAAAGGCATGTTCAGTTGTGCCGTTTCCATCTACTTGATGGGTACTATGACTAGGCGTCTTTTCTCGTGAGGCACTCACTGGGGCAGCGACAGCTGGGGCAGCGAGACGTCGCACTGTAACAAAGTTTGACGTTGTGAATTGTGCCACATTTAGCACAAACCACAACACTTAGGCCGAAACACTGTACATGTCAAACCTTGAGGCATTTGCGGTATTGTATAGAATTTGGAATGAAAGGTCGGACCGGGTACAGCACTATTCTTGTCTTTATGTGACTAGGTAGATTTTCGCGCCCCAAATTAATCTTCACACACTTTGAACAGCCTAACCATTGAGCACTTGTGATTTTGTGCGGTGGCGTGCAAACGATCATACTTTTGGAAACGTCGTCTCAAAGTTCTAGATCTATTTCTGCTATAACACCACAGCATCTAGAATCAGGAATTTCACGCAATATTTGTCAATATAGTTAAGCAGAATTATTGCTGTGCGAAGAAGTGCTCGTCCGCAACACGACATTTAAGAGCTCTTACCGAGTCACAATTAGGTGCCTTAAGTAAAAAGTCACAAAGTATGAGCATTCAATTTTCATTGATAAATCTGCTTCATTCAGCAGGAAAGTTGCCCATAATCACAGTAGTAGTAAAACAGATACTGTAGCTCTTATGGTTCTGGAAAACAAGGTATATAAACCTCGCCTAACATACATGGTGGGTATAGGGCTTACCTGTTCGCTTAAGTGTCTGACAACTTGACGCTTGTGTATTTACTTCAGTGCATGTTTGCTTGCTAGCCGTATGGTTAATCTCAAACACACATGTAAGCGCGAATCATTTTTAAAAGGAAATGAAAATTCCGCAGCTCTTAGCGTAGCTTGGAAATCGATGTTACGCGAAAACTAGACTGCTTTGCAAATTTTTTGCAGAGCGAAATTTTATCAAGTGGCGCTAAAGATACGCACACGTGCACGCACATACAATCGCTAAACAGCAGCATGTGTTTTACATATTAGGTTCCTTCCAGTTTCGTAACGATGCCAACAGCAGCATATACTAGCAACACCAGGAGTGATAAGCTAATATGAAGCGTTACTGCTCGGGAAGATTATAGTCCTTGACCCTGTTACATAAATTAGGTTTAGCGGATGGCGACTAACTACTATTGATATTAGCCGAACTTGCCGTCTGATATTGTAGGAGTACATATGTGATGTGTATAAAATTCAATATTCAGCACAGCAAGCACAGCAGATGTTTCACAAATAGTGTGTCTCTGTGGTAGAACACTTCATTGTCACGCAGAAAGCTAGAGTTCAATTTTGGCACGGCCACTGTACATTATTCATTGCATTCGTAGGGTCAGCCTTGCTGGTCTCACCTTTTTTTAAAGCTCACGCGTTGAAATTTCCCATCTCTTTTTTCGCCGTTGTTGGGTGGATGTAAGCTGTGAATCACCTGTGGCACATACCCACCTACAAGTAGCACATACCTGCCCTTGGATCTGCGCGTCGCGTCTGGCGGAAAGCGTTCGACGAGGTACACAACGGCATGATGGCATTATTCATGTCGCGTCCAGCGTTTTATATTCCTAAAATATTGTACTTTCCCCTGCTAGCTCTCGTTTGTCCGAACCTACAGGACTGCTCACGGGAAGAACCATATATAGGCGGCTTGACGCAAGGAATTTTCAAAAAACATACCCGCGTCAAGTGAGTATTGTTAGAGGAGCTTGCTCGGAGACAGTCGGGTGAGCTATGAATCATACATACGATCCCTTTACCGTCACATAAAGACATGACGCCTTGTTAACATTACCTCTCTCTCTTTCTCCCCCCCCTCTCTCTTTATATATATATATATATATATGTATATATATATATATATATATATATATATAACTCCAAGTTCTCTTCACCAAGCAAAGATGCCGTGCGAGGACTTAATCAAGCGAAGTAACGTTACATGCCGCCATTGAGACTTCATAATGACGGCGCAAGGTTTGACGTTGTGTGGTGATGTCATCACCTAATGATGAACTCTTCCATCACTCGTGTTCTCACCCACGCCGCTGACTGTCGATTGTATTATTTAATGAGGCAATTGATCTGGAGAATGAAAGCCCAAATGAATGTGTATAATATAATTTATACTACATGCGCACTGGATGTTACAATCCCACTGGCTTACAACAATACGTTATATATATTGTTACAAGCCAATGGGCATGATCTCACTGTTGCAGACGAATCAACGGAGAAGACGTTGACTCGCCGCGCGACTTGCTGGCAGCCTTTCGGTGACACAGCTACTTGCAAATATCGTAAATTATACTAGCTTTTGTCTACCATAAATTCGTGATTGCCACGACAGTATATAGTGGAGCTGCGGAGTAGAAGAAGCATTGTACAACGCAGCTCCGCAGCGGACTTCAAATCGGAGTTTCCGTGATGGAACACGAGACTGATCTAACAGCGACTTCCCCTTCTTCAACGGCCACAGCAACGCCTGCACCAACCGCAGCAACACCCATGTATGTCGTGATTCATCCTAAACATCCTGGGACGTTCTGCGGTACGGATGAAGTTGACGTCGCAAAAGCGATAGCTGAGTGTGAGCGTGCCAGTGCTCTCAATCGACATGACCCGGCTCTCATGCTCGCAGAAGTGCTGTTTTACCTGAAAGGCTTGGAAAAGGTGTAGTACGAAAATCACGAGAAGCAGATCAGAAATTCCAACACTTTCAAGCAGAACCTGCATGATTTACTTGTGATGCCATGGATTCGAAGGCGGCTGCAAATGAAGAGTTGTCACTTTGTGCTCAGGCGTCCACAGAGCCATGCATAACCCAGACGGCCTTTTTAGTTCGTAGGAAATCCACCGGAGGTTTCCCATCGGACGCCTGAATGGCCGCAGGACTATCGTTTAGAGCTTATAAAAGTACAGCGGACATTCATTGAATGGTCCGGCGCCAGACCCACGATCCTTGCAGGGCCCACCCGCCGAATATCCAGCAATGGTTATGCGGATGTTTTCAAAAAATGCCTAAAGGGTCCTAAATTTGGAACGTAGTGGCATCGCACTTATAAATATGGCACAGAAAGGTCTTTTGAACAATCGCTTCCAGCTTCTGCCCTTCATACGTACCCCAATTCGACCTTATTATTGCATATAAGTTCGTGCTTCTTAGGTGCTACCTGCATTCATGCATGTAAACACACACACACACACACACACACACACACGGATATGTATGTAGTGTTGCAACGTCAAAGAAAATATTCAATTGTGTTTCACAGCTCATTACTGTAAAATTATGAAAAAAACAACAAATGTTTTATATAGTAAATTCAATTAGAGAACAAGCACTCTAGAATGGGGCAGCTGGTAATTTTTTACCAACTGCTCACAGTTGGTAATTTTTTCATCCACTTTTATTTCTTCTTATTTACATTCAATTGGTTTTAAATACTTCCCCTGTACATTCCTTGGCATTACTGTCTGTAATATCTCATATATATATATATATATATATATATATATATATAGTAAAGCAGATCTTCCGTGAGCGGTCACCACGTAGTTTATTTCGACGTTTCGGCCTTAAGTCTGGCCTTCATCAAGATTCAAGGTACAGTTGTTGATGCTCAGCTTTGTACAATTTCAAATCAGAGGGGGGAGACAGAAGAAAGAAAGAAAGAAAGAAAGAGAAAAATATATAAAGTACACTCCCCCGGTTGTTCCCCCTTCCACTCTTTTTTCCACTTCCCGCTCCATCTCTCTCCCTTTTTTTCTTTTCACCTTCTGATGTCTGAGGTCTGTGTATGCTTCCTTTCACTAACGCATTCTTCCCGACCAGACGGCGCCTCCCTGGCTCTGGCGGTTAGGTGTGGAGCAAAACAGCTTTTTTAAGAAGTTTAAGCCTTTAACTACTCAGCGCCCCGTCGACATTTCGTCGTAGAAGGAGGGGTGCCGCGTATAGAGGCAGAGACTGGTTAGCGGGCGCAATGCGAGTTCCTTGCCCGCTTCTCGTTTACGCGTGCAGTAGGGGCCTCCCGACTGTGCACAGGGTTGCTGTTGGCATGTCATGCTTGGCACAATTAATTGGGTATTAAAGTAAAAACACAAAACAGAAGACTGCTATACTTAGGGAAGAGTAGTTACACTTGGAATGTTTTGAGTTTTCTAGTGCCCTTGGCAGCTGCAGTGCCGTGAACTCAGTTACTGTTTTCAATATGCCGTTATTGTTTTCTAATGCTTCAATTGCTGCAAGTGTACCAGTATTCATTCCTCTATCGAAGGTAGTAAATCGGTTAATAAGGTATGACTCTACTTGTTAATGTTCTCGGTTTGATTTAAATTCCGTCTATAAGAGCGTACTGAGAGTTTGTCGAATGCATGGTCGGGAAGATTAGGATGTTTTGCTTGGAGTAGATTTGGGGCTGATTATTGAAGCGAATTCTAAATGGTGTTTCTGTTTATTCGATGTACTGCATACTACGCACGTTTGCATTCGTGTAGGTATAACTACGTTAGAGGAATGGCATGGTAATATTCCTCGTATGTTCATCAAAAACTTTGATTGTGTGCTGGTTGCTTTGTGTGTTTCTCGCATCGCTTTCTATACAAGACATCGTGACATTAAAGAAGGTCGGCATGAATTATTGGGGTGGGGTATTGATTTTAGAGTGGACAAGTGTGTCCTTGAGGTTGCGTGGTCGTCGGTAAAACGACGCCTTAAGCGGATGGGAATGCGCGTTTCAGACGTTCACTTTGTTCCAGAATGTTGCAATGCCATTTAAGGATTTAGTTTACATTAGGGAAGTTTGTGCTGTAAGCCAAGCAGATGTTCCTTTGTTGGGGTCTTCTTGTGATGGTCGCTTCATAAGTAAGTCATCACGCTTCAGTTTTGTCGCTTTTATAACAGCGTCATCAATTACATGTGGGGCGTATTTTCGTTTCTCGAGCATAGTCTTAGTATCTGTGAAAGCCGTGTTAAAATCAGCGTCTCTTGAGCAGACTCGCTTAAAACCGGTGAGCCTGGCTGTATGCAATACTGTTTTTACAGTGGCACGGGCTGATCACTTTGGTAATGGAGGTATTGTTGTGGATCCGTTGGTTTGCGATATAGGGTTGTAGAGAGCTTGTCCTCTTCTATCGTTATGGTGACATCAAGAAAATTTACGGTTATTTGCTTGTATGTGTGTGTGAAGTGTATGTTCGGATGTACAGCATTGCAAGTGTCGATAAAGCTGAGAAGTTCGTCCTCGCTGTGTGTCCAAATAAGAAGGATGCCGTCTATGTGTTTCTGTATAACAGTGGTTTCAAGGAACTTTGAGCAAGAAATTCTGATTCTAGCTTTCCCATAAGTATGTTGTCATAATTGGGTGCCATTTTGGTGCCTATAGCGGTCCCACTGATTTGTCGAAAAAGCTCTTGGTTAAATTCCAATGAATTTGTTTCGAAGACCA
The DNA here is from genome assembly GCA_013436015.1 of Rhipicephalus annulatus. Classification (NCBI taxonomy): domain Eukaryota; kingdom Metazoa; phylum Arthropoda; class Arachnida; order Ixodida; family Ixodidae; genus Rhipicephalus; species Rhipicephalus annulatus. The sequence continues at coordinate 28,028 of WOVY01013351.1, forward strand.
TCTTCGTCAATGTTGCGATGGCAGAGAAATCTGGGGTGTTAGATTCTGTATGGCTTGTGTACATGTTTTTCAATGCAGCTATGCCGTCATCGTGAGGAATGTTTGTATACAATGAAGAGACATCAAGAGTAACCAAGTACGAGTTTTTCGGCACACACAGACCTGCAATGTCTCGAAAATTATGTGTGGTGTCTTTTATGTACGACGCAAGAGTGCATGGAATGTGGCTCATTAGTTTGTCCATGTACCCTGATATGGGTTCAGTTATTGCACCAATGCCTGATATGATTGGTCGAACTGGGTTACCGGGTTTATGAATTTTTGAAAAGACGTAGAAGCGACCTGAACGAGGGTATGCTGCTCGCATCAAATCAGTTCGTGGTCAGTGTTGGTTATCTTTTCAGCATCCAACAGTTTCTTTCGTTTTGTTGATACGATGCGTTTGTATACGTCTGTCGGATCACCTGGGAAGCGTTCGTAAAATCTTGAGTCGTCTAGTTGGCGGTATGCTTCCTGTAAGTAGTTGGTTGTGTTAAAGACTACCATCGGTCCTCCTTTGTCAGCGGGTTTTTTGTTATGTCTGTCCTAGATGCCAGATTTCTCAAACTTATTTTTCCAGATTTTTTCAAGTTTTCCCGGTTTCCTTTCTGTCTTTGGTATTCGTGCACTATATCTTTCTGTACTGCACTGATATAAAGGTCCAGGCACTTGTCTCAATTACTGTTTGGTGTCTAATCATTTGTTTTACGACGGTGAATTGTTTGGTGGTTAGAAGGCCTGTCCAAGAAATATTCGCGCAACCTTAAGCTTCTAGCGAAATTGTCGAGGTCTCGAAGCAAGTAGAATTCGTCGAAAAATTTTGTGGTCAGGCAGAAGTTTAGTCCTTTAGATAGCAGTTTTTTTCGTCAAGTGACAAGCTTGTGTCCGATAAGTTTACAACCAGTGTCACAGTGTGTGTTCATAGATGCGTGCTTTTTTGTACCGTTAGTTGTTTCCTGGGTGGTGGTGTTGTACTGATAAGGAACTATATCAGTCAGTGAGCGTTAGGTTGGGCACATGGTCTCTTTTGAGTTTGTGAATTTTCGGGGTCATGATGGCTTGGTATTTATTCTGTTCAAATTCTGTTAATAGGGCGATTTCTTCGTTCGATAAAGTGTTGTGGCGGAGAATGGTGTCGGTCATAGCTACCAGTTTCTTTACCTGCTTATCACTGTGATTAAAAGCGATTTCTGTTAATTTAAGAGATTTCTCAAGTAGGACATTTTTCCTTGTTATTTGGTCGCGTTTATCCAGGTTTGTAGCGGCTGGGGTGAGGGAGAGTCTCATACCCGTGGGGGCTATTCTAGCACGAAGGTACACTTGATATGTTGATCTATGCATTTCATGTGTAATTCGTTTGTCAGCAATTTTCGTACTTTAAGGAAGGTGGCACTGCAACTGAGAAGCGATGAGCTGGACTTACATTTCAGAAGTCAATCTTCTTTTGGGTGCGGGGATAGCACTGATGAAGTGCGCAGATTATAGTAATGTCCGGCAAGCCTTCGTTGTAGGGAGTATTTTGGCGTTGGGCCCCCAGTGAATGTGTTCGTAGGCAGTTCCGGGGTCCGCATTAGAAGGACGTGGTTTAGTAGTTCGGCAGGCTTCCCTTTGAGGACAGGTCTAGCGGTGCTGTCGTGTAGTGCTTTTCGTCTCGACATCCGCAATGGAGGGACGCGTGTTGTCTGTTCAGCAGATTTGTGACATCAAATATGCAGGGAACTAAATTTGTCAAACAAACCACATATTCTAAGGGAGAAGAAACAGGGATGACTTACTTATGAAACGACCACCGCAAGAAGACCCACAACGAACAAACCTCTTCTTGACTTACAGGACAAACTTCCTCGATCTAAACAACATCTTTGAATGACATTACAACATTCTGGATCAACGTGAACGTCTGAAACGCGTATTTCCATTTGCTCCAGGCGTCGTTTACCGACGACCACGCAACCTCAAAGACACACTTGTCCACACTCAAATCGAACCATCACCCCCTCATCATTCATGCCGACCTTGTTTGAAGTCACGATGTCTTGTATGTAAAGCGAAGCGAGAAACACACAAAGCAACCAGCATACAATTGAAAGTTTTCGATTAACACACGAGGAAACTTAACATGCCATTCCTCTAATGTGGTATACCTACTCAAATGCTACGTGTGTAGTATGCAGTACATCGAACAACAGAAACACCATTTAGGATTCGCCTCAATAATCACAGAGCCCATGCGAAATGAGCCCCAAATCTACCCCTATCAAAACATCTTAATCTTCTCGACCATGCATTCGACAAACTATCAGTAACGCTCAATCTGGTCCCCCCACCAAAACTACTTAACCAACATGATCGAGGCAGTTCAAAATAGGGCAGTTCAATTCATTTCTCGTAATTATAATTTCTGCTGCAGCGTAACACAACCTAAAATGGATTATTCACTTCAATTATTATCCACTCGCCGCAACATTTCTCTTTTATGCCTCTTTCATAAATACGTCAATAGCACTAAAATGACCAGACTTCCAATTGAACGACCCTCCTATTTATCAACTAGACTACACAACCGGCTTAGTTTCTCGCGCATGTACGGCAAAACGAACTCTTTTAACGCATCCGCTTTGCCTCGTGCCATCACGTTGTGGAATGATCTTCCCGATAACTTGGTATCTGACACTAACCCTGTTTTCTTCCGCAACAAATTGGTCTTACATTTTGGTTGATAATTTCATGTTCACAGATTTGTTCGTGTATGTATATGACATTCATAATGCTGTGCAAAAAGTTCTTTTCTAATGCGCTTATTGCCCCCTTATTTTTTGTGCTTTATTTTTGTTTGCTTAGGACGAACTGTTCACACTTCCTGTAAGCGCTTTCATGATTTTCCCAGTGTATTATACCACAATCTGTGCCATTTTACTTACACGTATTGTACACTTCCTAACTGCTGCGTGCCATGAACTGCATCTTTCTAGTTTTTTGGTAACGATGTATGATGTCAATTTATACTTACTTATTTCTTGTTTATTTGTTACTCATGTCCTGAGCTTACGTTTTGGCACCTTTCGCCCTTTTACTTGTTGTACATATCTTTGTTAGGCCCCCTTACTCAATGCCCTAATTAAGGGCCTGTAAGGTACCTGTAAATAAATAAATAAATTATAGACGGAATTTAAATCAAACCAAGAACGTGAACAACGAGAGTCATACCATATTCACAGATTTATAACCGTCGATAGAGGAATGAATCCTGGTACACTTGCAGCAAATAAAGCATTAGAAAACAATAACGACAATAATGAAAATAGTAACTGGATTCACGGCACTGCAGCTGCGAAGGGCACTGTACAACTCTAAACAATTCCAAGTGTAACTACTCTTCCCAATTATTGCTGTCGTCTCTTTTCAGTTTTTATTTTAATACCCAATCGATTGTGCCAAGCATGATTTTCCCAACAGCAACCCTGTGCACAGTATGGAGGCCCCTACTGCACGCGTAATCCAGAAGCAGGCAAGGAATACGCATTGCGCCCGCTTACCAGCCTCTACCGCGATACGCGGCACCCCTCTTTCTACGACGAAATGTCGGCGGGGTGCTGAGTAGTTACAGGCTAAACTTCATAAAAAGCTCTTTTTGCCCCACACTGAACCTCTAGAGCCAGGAGGCGCCGTCTGGTCGAGAAAAATGTGTTAGTGAAAGGAAGCATACACAGGCCTCAGACATCAGAAAGGTGAAAAGAAGAGAAGGGAGAGAGATGGAAGGGGACCTGGAAGGAAGAGTGGAAGGGGGGCGCCCGGGAAGAGTCCACCCTATATCTTTTTCTCTTTTTTCTTTCTTTTCTTTTTTTCTGTCTTTTACCATCTTTCTCTCTCCCCTCTCTGATTTAAAATTGTATAAAGCTGAGAATCAACAAACTGTACCTTCAATCCTGATGAAGGCCAGACTCAAGGCCGAAACGTCAAAATAAACTACGTTGTGACCACTCACGGAGGATCTACTTGACTATATGGAACGTTAAGGCCACTCAACCACCATGCCTGCCTACACAAGACCGGCCACAGGCGCACCTCCAGTCGAGCAGGTCTCACGGAAGTTTCCTAAACATGCGCCAACCTCAGCCATCATTGGATACTCGCAAACAAGGTATTTGCACCGGCATTTAAATCCGCATTTGAAGGCGACACCTTGCGATAATCTTCATTTTCCAAATTTCAGGTCCAGCTTTCTTCTGTCGATCTGGTAGCTGAGGAGGCGCATTTTTACGTCTTGATCATACCTGGCCTCCAAAACAGCCAGCGTTGCCTCATTTTGGCTTTTGCCTGCTGCAAAACTATGTAAACAAAAAATAGACTTGACATACGTAAGTACCTAAAAAGATACCAAATAAAAATTTTGCCACTGTAATTTTCAAGCGAACTGAAAGATTGGCTCCTTAAATCATTCATACAACACTCATTTGGCAAAAACTTGCCTGCCTGGTCAGCCCTTCAGATTTAGGTGGTGACTTACCCCAGCCTCGCCGTGGTGGCCTAGTGGCTAAGGTACTCGGCTGCTGACCCGCAGGTAGCGGGTTCCGATCCCGGCTGTGGCGGCTGCATTTCTGGTGGAGGTGGAAATGTTGTAGGCCCTTGTGCTCAGATTTGGGTGTACGTTAAAGAACCCCAGGTGGTCCAAATTTCCGGAGTCCTTCACTACGGCGTCTCCCATAATCATATGGCGGTGTTGGGACGTTAAACCTCACATATCAATCAATCAATCAATCAGTCACCCCAGCGCCCCAACAAACACTTACTGAAATAAAATTCTGCATACACCCTGGTTGCATTGCCGAGATTGTGGAGCATTCCTAACTTTGAAGATACGGCAGTGCTTAGCCACTCGTCAGACAAGGTGACTACAATAATAATCGAAGCTACACACATTAAAAAAAAGGTGCTTGTGTTAGCATGGTGTCGATAAAGAAAAAAAGGAATTTCTAGATTTGTATTGTTTGGGTGAATAAGCGTTCACTGTGAGCGGACGAGTGCAAGAGTTGTTGAACAGCTTTTTATTTCATGTGTATGGTATATATGTTTATGCACTGCGGCAAATAAAAATCAGGTGTGAGTCAGCGCTCATCTATGTGCCCAGTGTGTCCCTGTTTCTTGGAGTGCTCTTTCGTTACAGTGCTTGCAAACCAAGTAGCCCCCTGACAAGCATTAACAACCTAGCATCAACTGAAGAAGACGAGCACTCTTGCTGGTGTCTCGGTACCATATAAGGTAAACACTTGGATTCACAAACATAATTTTTACAAACATCTAAAAATTATTTATGCTTTTAAGAAACCCCCATTGGTTTTTCTATCTGTTTTGTGCAAAAACGTTTCGGTTGAACATATCTGAATAGCAAACGTTTCGGCTGAACGGGCTTTATTACAGAAACTCTCGTTATATTTCTGAAATCAGTTGGATACATTTTTGTGTTCTGCTATGTTGGCAGTGGCAGATAAAACATCAGTAACTTTAACCAGCTCTACAATATCTTGGAAAGTGGCAAGGCTTAATGTCTCAGAAACAAGCTATGCGACAGAAAGTGCACCAAACATTAACTCTCCGAACAGCCTTGTGATTTCTATAGTGAATACGTTATACATGATATACCTAATAGGCTAAGGCCGCTTTATGCTGCTGAATAATATGCTCATAAGATATGAAATATTACTCTGGACTTCAAAGATTGACTGTTGTGTCTATATTTGTACTCGAGCTCAAAACCACACTGTAGTATATTTAGAGTTGGTGCTGTGATTGCACAGTCGCATATATTACTTTGCTGTGATGAATAAATTCTTTCCTAAGTGCCATCATGGTAGACAAGCCCTTTAAGCTCTAGGTTCATTTGGATAGAGCAAAAACTTTGTTATGTACCTCTTAGTGGTGTGCGTCGTCGAGGGGGTCTGTTCTCTTGATACAGCCAGTTGTGCTCGTGCACTGCCTCTAGGCAGTGGCTGTGGCACATTCGTTAAAAGCTTTGAAAATGCACAAGATTGTCATGTTTATTGCTTTATGTCTACTGCCGCTGAAAATGTGCACTTCAGACACTAACTTAAATTGATTTGTCTCGTGAATTTTAATTGTAACCACAAAGTGAGCCTATGTTGGGGAGTCCAGTATTGCTCATTGCATAAACCACAGCTTGCTTGCTTGATGACACGCAGTAATGGAAGTGCTGCTTCACTTGCTCCAAACTGCTCCAAAAGAGAAATACTGCTTCGAAGTGTATTGTTTGTTACTAATTGCTTCCAACCTGCTCTGAGATGACACTTAGAGTATGAGAATGCTGAACGTTTACTGTTTGACTAACACGCAAGTCTTAAAGAAACTAAAAGAATCTGCGTACTACCTACCATCCCAGTGTGTTACTAGTGTGCAGCGTTATTGGCTCTGATCTCATATGTGAGACAAGAATTGGCATATGAAGCGTACAGCTCCTAGGTTGTTCTTTTTTCTCAGCTAGACATGCAGGCTACTAAGGTGAAATTTGAAAATGAGCATGACTGCTTTTATCTGATGCCGATTATCTACTGCTTATTTGGCAACAGTTATATGAGACTGTGGTTACTTCTAAAATGTGATGCTCAACTTTTCCAGTTTGATCTCATTTCTGTCACACATGGTAGTATTTTAAATTGCAGCTTATTACACAGCATATTTTGGACAATCTGCTATTGTATGATACAATTAATTTACAATGACTGTTGTCTGCTAAACATGTTTAAGCAGAAATAATACTTTCGAGCTTATTCGACAATGCTCCGAACTCGTAATAATGTATGGCAAATATAATATATTCCAAAACACCGTTAGCTGCTCTGAACTACCAATTTTTTTCTGCTCCGAAAACACCTATGGCTGCTCCAAAGTACGCTCTCAAAAGAAAAAATGCACTTCCATCACTGGACATCTGATAATAATGGAAGTGTCTAAAAGATTGCTGTAAAATATGTCCGAATGGCATTGAATACGTGTGTCTCTGTAGGACCTCACATTATGGCACATCGAATACAATTTCTGCACTAGCTGACAAAAGTATCCATAGGTCAACAGGCAGTCATGTTTCATGAATTGTATTATGAATCAATAAATGCTGACATTATTACCGACAGCAGTTGCATGTTCATCAAAAATACTGTCTGTTTTCTTTATAAAAACAAACAAAACATGAAACAAGCTTAGTTCTTGAACTGCCTAATCCAAGGTTGTAGGTTCAATTCTCGGCCGCTGTGGCTTCATTTCAGTGTGTGCGAAATGCAATGGCATTCGTGTACTTAACTGAGGTTGACATAAAAGAACTGAAAGTCGTATAGATTATTGCCAAGTACGTACATTACAACACACCTCATACTCATATTGTGGGTTTTGCAAGCGAAATTCCACAAATTGTAGCTATTGAAAACATAACAAACAGGGCTATAAAGTTAACGAAATGATGTACCTCGCAATGGTGTGTGGTTAGGAGTGTCTTGGGAAGGCCCATCAGCACTTGTTGCTGGCATGTGGCTTGCCTTATTGGCCGTGCAAGGTGTTACCTCAGGCTCTGGAAAAATGGACCCCATCATTGTCACATATGGTACTCTTCAAAGTGATGACTTAATTTTAAGTAAGCCTTTAATTGGCTTGTTACACTAGGCAACATTACGAAAAGCAACACATTTATACCAGTATACTTGCCCAAGTATTCATCATGCTAACAACTGTGCTCACAACCAAAGAAAACCGGTAAACTTTACGTGGCACATGAAAGCCCACTAATAATTGCTATTAAAAACGTGACAAGGAAACAACAATATTAATATACCTGGTGATGGTATATGACTGCTACGAACTTCTGTTGAGGGCCCATCAACAGTTGTTGCTGGCATGTGGGTCTGCTCATTAGCCATGCCAGCTGCGCTCATGTTGGGAGCTAGAAAAATTGACCCCACAATGAGCACACATGTGATCCTTCAAAGTAATGACATAATTTCAAGTAAACCTTTAGATGGCTCATTGCATAAAGCAGGGTGACACGAAGAAGCAAAACACCTGCACCGGTAGGATTTCTGAAGCATTAATTAAACAACGTAGGAAAAATATTCACCATTCTAGCTATTGCCACTGGTGTCTGGGGAAGTTATCACAACAGATAGCGAGGCCATTTATTTATTAAAAATATTCATTAAGTGCTACAAGATAATATGGCTGCATATGCTCAACCAACAACAGCAAAAATAAAACAGTGTTATGCGGTAAGCTATATAGATGATAAGAACAATGCAGAAGATGTGGCAGATGATCACGCTGTACACATGCGCAGGAACACTGCACAGGAACACTGCTCTGCAAAGTAAGTGAAGGCAGTTTTACCTAACAACGGCTTTTACAGGTTCGCAAGAGTATGCTGGCAAAAATGTGTATAAGTGCCTCACCAATTCTTTGTTATAGGGAATTATGTTGAAACTTGAATATTTTTACATACATTGTGCCTCAGCTGATGAGGGCCAGTCAAAACGGCAGCGTGTGTCTCGATCGTCCCCATCATTTGCAGTATCTTCCTTCTCTTTTGCATACATGCTACGCAGCAGTGAAGCCGCTGAGGTCACTGTGTCACCTTGTACATGTAACGACGAGAGAAGAGAGACGTGAGATGACGTCGAAGGTGGCAGATGGGGCCGTGCTGATCTCGCCACTTTATTCCAGGCCTGAAGCGGAGCCACGTCGGCTACCAGCGTCCGCCACGCCAGGCTTGTCAGCTAGTTCTCATCCTCGCGCAGCTCGAGCTAGCATCAGCTGCGCGAGAGGCGCGGCGCGGTGATTGAGAAATGATGATGGTGATGATGGCGCTACAGGGCTCCCCCCCTAGCGCTTTGCGCGATTTGAAGGCATATGAAAAAGAAAGAGAGCGACAAATGCTATATACATGAACGGCAATCCATAAAGTGTTCATTTGACCAGTCCAGGTTGCCAACGTTTATGGGCAATCAGTAGGCAGTGTGTCGCCGATGGGCGACTCTGGGAGAAGCGCAAGGGACGAAGAAGGAAGTGCCGGATCGCTGTGGTAGCCGACAAGCGGGTCTCACGGTGACCTGGCCGGACAGGCCGAGAGTGGACCGTGTGTCGCGAGGTCATGCTGCCAACGACGGCAGAGGGCCGGCAGTGCGGGCCCTGACGTTGGGGTCGACGCAACACAGACCTCAAAGTCGAGCGGGCGTCTGACGTGCCGGCATCGACAGCCGTGCCGACGCCCGCAGGAACGTGTCCCAACAATACCACCAAGTGCGCGGTGGGCAGTCGGGCACACGACCAGTGGTGGGCACCGCGTCGGACAGGCCGAGTAGGCGCCTGCGCCGTCTTCAGGGCCGTGACCGCAACCCGTGGCCGCGCAGCAGGGCGGCCCAAAAGTTGCCGCAATGTGTGACGCCAAGCACGCCGTCGTCGCCGACGTAGGGCAACGGGTGGCAGACACGCATGAGGCAGGAGCGCCGTCGCGGTTGTGACACAGGAGCTGGCATTGTAGACACACATCTGGCCGTTGCCATCCGGAGGCAAAGGCTCCGGGGAATGGCGGTGGTGGAACCCAGCCAGCGTGGGCTCGCCCGGAGCACTGGACGGGACACCTGTGCTCGTGCAATGACCTCCGGCAGTCCGCGCACGAGGGCCGGCGTGCTGGTCTGCACAATTGATGGCCGCCTCCAGCCAACACCCCCCAGACTGCCCCACCGCAGGCGCTGCATGCCCGGTGAGCCCCGTCCGAAGCGGACCGGGCACGTCGTCCTCAAGCGCGTCAGTCACAGTCGCAGCGTCTTGGAAGCCTGGCCGTGGTTGATGGCTGGCGGCCTCAACCTCAGCTGCGGGAAACTGCGAGGACGATGGTAGTCGTTGCCGGCAGGACGTGCAGAACACTGAGGCTGGTCGACAGTCGCCTTCGGACATCGGGGATGATGTCAGTAGGCGCCGGCAGTCCACGAGGCCCTGAGCAGCAGGCACCGGTGTGCCGGGGAAACTGATGGCGTGGAGTGTCACAGCGGGCTCTGGGTCCACAGTGCGAGTGGTGCCGCGGGCCTCCACAGGCACCGGGACAGGCGGGGAGTCTGCAGGAAGGTCAGCTGGCCCAGCCGAGGTCGTCATGGAGTCTGGTGGGGCCACGGTGTCACGTGCAGTCGCTTTCGTGGAAAATGTGCAGGTGGCAGGTACGTGTGATGAAGCTCCGCACGGGGGCTCTGAGGGAATGTACCTCTCGGAGGGAAGGTCAGTCGCAGTGGGGGAGTCTTCTACCTCGCGGTCGTGATCAGGTGCAGGAGTGGATGTTTCTGCGACCGGATCAGGTGTAGAAGTAGTCGAAGCCGGGGGTACCAAGGTAGCGGTCAATGGAGGGCTGCGGACCGGTTCGTACGTTGCTCTGCGACGCCTAGGAAACCTGCCTGGTGCGGGTAAACGGAAGCGGACGGTATGTGTTGCCGGTGCGGGCGAGCACCACAGTGCAGAGGGCATCGTAAGGCTGCGGGCTGGTGCTTGAAGTGGCAGCGAGATGGCGCAACTCTACCGGAAGGGCGTCGAGCAGAATGGCGTGCTTCAGCAGCTGGTCCGTGATGCCATTCACCGCAAGAACGGCGTCGAGCTGCATAAACCATACCTTGGGGTAAGTCGATTGGAACGGCGGCACTGGCGGGCAGAGTTGCGGGAACATGGCCGCGGGCCACTAGACGAAGGGCGTGTTCTCCGGGTCACCAATGTAGCGACGAGAGAAGAGAGACGTGAGATGACGTCGAAGGTGGCCGATGGGGCCGTGCCGATCTCGCCACTTTATTCCAGGCCTGAAACGGAGCCACGTCGGCTACCAGCGTCCGCCACGCCACGCTTGTCAGCTCGTTCTCATCCTCGCGCAGCTCGAGCTAGCATCAGCTGCGCGAGAGGTGCGGCGCGGTGATTGAGAAAATGATGATGGTGATGATGGCGCTACATACACAGGGAAAACATTAAAACACATCATACAAAAATTAGTGCCTCTTTAGTAATGTTAATTACACAAGTTCCCTAACATTTCACTCTAAAATAGGTGCATATTTGCTTTCAATCAGGCTGAACAATACCAGTGACCCTAAACGCTAAAAAGCATGGTTGCAGCACATCATTTGCATTTGCAATTTTGTGAATGCAGTTACTTGATGGGACCGACAACCAGTAGAAATGTGTGACTATATCCAAGCAGAAATGAAAAAAACATGAAACTAGTCACAGATTAGAGCAGCCTTTTCGCATTGTAAGTAGGATTTATATTTTGAATATATTTTTAAAAGCAACCAAAAACAGGTGTGTCCTACTGCCCAGAAGAAGCCCCTCGCAGCTAGATTCCTGATTCCATTGCTGCTGTATGCAGTTGCATATTCCCATGCTGTCATGCATGCCATCATCATAATTACAGCACGTATAAGAAAGCCTGCTCTATTCTGTGTTTTATTTAATAGGCAAAAGAAGTTGCACGGTGAGAAGCGGTGCTGCCTTTTGAGCAGCAAGTGCACCTTGTTAAGCTGCTGCGTAAGCGCACATAGTGTGGACATGCACAGTTTACTGCCTTGCTCGGACACAAACCACTCTTGCGCTCACTGTTTGAGGCATGAGTTGTCACGTGAATCTCCAACCGCAATTTAATCGGAGAGAGAAACACATCATTACAAATGTTTCACAGCATTTTGCTTGTTACTATTCTGTGATTAGACACTCTGACTAGTAAGCTTTCCATTGTGCTAAAGTATAGGTGCCATAACAATAGGTTGTCGTTTCTTTTGAGGTAGTTAAGAAGACGGATTATCAGATTATTGAGGGGCATTCGTAGCGACCGTAATAACGATGTCATCGTGGAATTCACACCAAAATCTTTATCAGGTGAAAATTGCAATGATCTCGTGCATATCAACTGGAAATAAAAAATTTCAAAAAGTGACACATTGACAGATCTAAGTGTGAATAATAATATTAATAACGACTACAACGACACGACTACTGCTAATAATAATAATGTTAACATAAATGTATCACATGGGTCAATCAATACAGATTATATTTGGCCTAGAATTCTGCAAGTTAATTTGATTGAACAATGCAGATGAGTGCCAATGTTTCAGAGCTTCTTTCTCCACGCCTTATGAAAGAAGAAAAAGGAAAAAAAATGGAGAGGGGATTAGAGCGAGGTTTTTACCAGATTGATTGCTTATCTCCGTTGCTAATTCAGCAGCATAGCACTCTAGCGCGGTGATGTGGTGCTCGTCCCAACTGGCCTGGGTGGTAGGTTTGACCCGCTTAGCAGTGGACCCCGACGCAGACTCTGGCGCGGTCTCTGATGCGGAAGCTGGAGTGTTCTTCGCACGGTGCTCTGAACAGCCGACCGTGGTGGCCGATACGAGTATTCGGCGGCGAGGTCAGCCACGTGCTGAAGAAGTACGTCGATTGCGGCGTATTCTTCTTCTGTTCCCGATCTAGTCAAGCAAACAATCATGTTTACAAAGTTTGGCCACAACGTGGTGGCTTGAAGATAACGTGAAATATACAGTCTACTTACTTTTTTCTGTTTTTCGCGTCATTCCTTAGGAAGTGGGCCAGGAGAAGGTCAACGCGCTCTTTCACACTTCGTGAAATAAATGTGCGCCGCAGTAGCATTGACACTCTTTCAGTGATCATGTGCCACCGTGAAGCATTCTTGAAAGGGTTCAGCGCAAGAACTTCTTCAAGGATAATTTTATCGTCGGAAGGCGAGTAGCGTGTCCGCGGCGTCATGCTGGTAGCAGGCCTCGAAGTAGCCATCGTCTTTTTTAACGTTATTGTTTGGCTTGACTTGACTCAACTCAAAGGAAAGAGAAGCCGGTAATGCCAACATTGGAAGCATGTCGGGCATTTGTTCCTTTGAGCGTGTCCAGTAAATGCAAGTAAGGCACGTGCATGCGCAGTTCAGACACAGTAAACCGGCATCCGCAAACTTCTTTTTCGTATAGCGATGCGCCAGACAGAGTAAAATCCTCTAGTAAAGTCTCTAACACATAGGTCTGCTCTCAAACGGGTCCCCTCTGACACACATGTCAGCTTTCACCTAGGACCGCTGATTGCGACGCACCGCAGGGCTTCTTTTATATGCACCAGGTCCAACCAAAATGTCCAATTAGAAGCGCCGCTGGTCGTCAGGTCAGACTCCTCCAATGGGGGTCACCGCTGGGCCGCGTCATTCTTTCTCATCGAATCTGGAGAGGCTGCGCTGCAGGTGGCTGCACCCAAGGACGAGTGACATCGCTAGGCATTGCGTCAGCCGCCAGACAGGAGGACGCCGGTTGTTTACTTGACGGGCTCGCTTGCTGAGGTGACTCACTGCACGTGCACGCCAGAAAGGCGCCATCGCCTGTTGACGCCGTCGAGTTGTTCGCGTCAGGCGGACTCGCGGGCTGGCCTTGACACAGATTGCCTTTTTCAGAGGCACGGACGTTCACTGTCGACTCGCAGGCATAACAGCGGGCAGCTTATTAATAGTCCCTCGTATACCACCTAATGACGCCAAGTCTGCCAGTACGAGACCCTCGTTTAACGAAATAAGGGGAAGAAGTGTATACCCAAGGGCTCATTTTTTCGTGTTTTACCACAAATTATGAGATCCAAAAGACAGTAATGCCAAGGAATGTACAGGGGAAGTCATTAAAACCAATGGAATTTAAATAAGAAGAAAAAAAATGGATAACGCCTCAGTATAAAACAGTAAAAAACATAACGCCTCAGTAAAAAAATGAAGCCCATATGTTCGCATATGCCTTTATTTATAGAAAAACTGCAAGAAGTCCCGCAAACGGGACTTTGTCGGCATTCTGCAAAAGTTTGAAATCTCTTACGTGACCAAGCTTCCTTTCTCTTTATATAAGAAATGGATTGTTTAATGCAATAAATCACCACAATTCCTTTACACATTTGCACTGGTCAGCCAAATGAGAGACAGGTATGGCATTGAATGACACCGATACAAATAAAAAAATGCGTAGAAAGAGTAAGCGAGTTTCTGTCGACGTATGTGCAGCCAATTATATGTCGCAGCATGAACTTCGACATAAGAAATCACAACATTCGACAAGGTAAAGTAATTGGTGCTGTAGTAATTCAATGTAAGTTTTATGCACCTCTAATTGCAAAACGACAGCTCGTCACGGCTGCTTACCCAATCATCTTCAGCTGCAGAGGTGACTGGTGCCTTCGAGAGAAGTGGAGCCAGGCTGTTCTTTCGGTGCTGTGAGTTCACTCCCGGAAACTTAAAATATATACACAAGGAACAATGATCAAAAGTTAACCAAAGAGCGAAACATACAGTATGCACCCTGTATAACTAACTGCTCTCTTAGTTATGTGTAGGTTTAAATGGAGTGTATAGCAAGCATAATTAGTGGCAGTGGGCTCCACTGCAGTGAAAAATGCAAGAACGGGTATGTTGAGCGATAAACGTCATGAAAAGCCGCTGTGGCAGAATCTATATACCTTTCGGGATTTAGATATGAACCTTACTTTACCCTTTTAGCTAACTTGCGCATGCTAACAGAAAGTTGCATCTGCAAAGCGATAATGTTCCATTAGCTGCATGTCTCGACCATGTCTAATAAATGTTAAGAGATGCTTAAGTATGCATTAACAGAAGTACATGTGCATTTTTCAGACCTACCATGATACTCGTTCGAATAGTTTCAAAAGGAATGCAAAATACGACGATGAGCAACAAACACTGAGCAACACCACTGAGCATACCTGACGCCCCCCCCCCCCCCGTGCTCCATTGATAAGTTATTCTCTGCCAGTAACATGTAGAAATAAGTAGCGGGTAGTTGCGTGTATAATTGCGTATAAAACTAGACTTCATGAGGTGGCTAACATAGACACAAATATATAATGTAGGAATTGACTATTGGGTCATTCCACGTCAAACGTATCAGACATATTGGCAACCATATCGAATGTATTCGAAAAAAGTCATGCTTATTTACTGCATTAAAACAATAAAATGTTCAAAATTTTCGGAAAGCAAAAACATTGGCTAAGGTGGCTGCCTCCTGAGCTTCCCAGAATATCGTCTTGGTGTTCGTGAAAAGGTTATTTTAAATGTACTGCTGCTTCTTCGTGTGCCGAATTCGGTCTACTTGTTAAGTCAAGCAGCTTGTGTAATGTGTTTGAAGCTCAATTATATTATTATAATAATACGTTTATTAACTAAATTCCCTTTCGTGCTGTCAAAGGGTATGCGTTTCTGTAACAAACATTCTTTTTCGTAGTTCTCTTATGCCCATTTCTGTTTAAATATGAGTTTTTTCACTCCTGTATTAACCCGACAGAAAGGACTGACAGTATCATTAAGTGAAATGAAATTATTACAATTTTTCGGCCACATACGCATCCAAGACTTGTGCCAAAGTGTTGTTATATCTGCATTTCTTTCGATTGCAATACAATATTGCACATTGAATGAATATTTGATGAGTGAATACTTACTACACAGAAGGTATATATGCAACAAAAATATTTTTAGACCTCTCACGCTGTTCAAACCTGGAAGAAAAATCACGAATTTCACAAAATGAACATTTTGTCTATATTGCGACAAAATTATTCCTATTTTGTTTTTCTTAAGTAGAAAACTTTACCCCTACAATTTTTTGTTTTACGAAAAAGTCACAGCATACCCACCGAGTGAATGATAATGAGTGGGGCGAATAGTCCTCCCGGCCGTGCGTCCGGACGCACGCACGGATGCAAGGACGGTCCGAAGCACGGACAGATGGGTGGACAGACAGATGGACGCTTTGCCTCACTCATCATCATTAGTCTGTGAACATGCTGTGAAAACCAATAACGCCATCTACTGAGCAAGTTATAAACTAGATATGGCTACATAATACTTCTACGGCTATAGAGGAGAGAACGACCCACCGCCCCAGGAGCTTTGCCCCTAAATCATTTTTGAAGTCCTTGATTGGTGGCTATGTTGCCATGTCGTCATGCGACACCTGCCACTTCGAAATTTTCTGTTGCCGTCAATGGGAAATGTCAAAGATTATTTTCTTCATGAAACAAAAATGAAAATTGTAAAACTCGTCATATACAAAGAGTTGTTTATTGCTTTGAATAAAGTTAAATGTGACTTCTAATTGTGCCACCACATTGTGCGAACTGCGTCTCAGTATGAACAAAAATGAAAATTTTATGAAATTCGTGGTCTTTTCTTGCGAAGTTTACAGCTTGAGATGTAAACATAATTTTTCTGCAAAATGTACCTGTTGTGAGATAAGTGTTCACAGCGGAGATATTCATATAAAGTGCAGTATTTCAATGATAAAATGCATTTTGGCTAAAATCTCGGAGGCCTATTTGACCGAAAAATTGATTTGATTTTACTGAGCTGCAAACACCTTCCACAAGCCTATTTACTTAAATTGTACACCAAACTTTGTATAGAAAGATGAAGTGGTACTTTTAAAACCTCTTTTTCACACACAACACAAAGACAACATTCTTGAAAATTCAGAAGGCAGCCACGTAACGAAACATTTTTTTTCCTCTCGGAAATATTCTATCAGTTCTCTGTTGTCAATGTAGGAGATAGCACAGTTTTTTTAATAGGTTTGACATGGTCGCTAAAATGGCTGAGAAGTTTGGCATGCAATTGTCATTTCGCTTTTACTCAATGACAATTGCACACCGCTAAATTGGGAGCATTGGTTTCAGGTATCTAAGAAAGCTGGTCAGCTAAGAAAGAAGAATTGACTCCTGGTGCAGCATAGGCTGTTCAGTGGCTGTGCGTTAAGAACTGTAAGTGCCAACACTTACAAAGCACCGCTAACGAACCCTGTGTCATCACAATAACTATATAAGCTTCTTGGACAATCTGCACAGCAACCAGAATCCTTAAAGCATTTTACTTCAATTTTATACTGCATAATCATTGGGTGGAACTCATTCCTGAAGTTATTTGTTATAATGCCAAGGTACTGAAAAAGGACTTCATATTTGTTGTGTTCTCAGATAAATATGCTGCCCTATCATACGTTTTGGTGGAAACACCTGCATGAATGCCGTGTAGTATGTACAACATTGCGGTGTTTTTTGCGCAACAAAGAAACTAATATTATTCTTCACATAGCAAAAATTCTTTAAGATTTGAAGTACTCAGCAAAATTAAGTACTTGGCAAAGGTAAACGTTAAAGCGGAGCGAGGCCATTGTGACTATGCTTAACAAGAACATTATGAAAGATTCACATGAGGGAAACAAGCGTAATGAAATAAATTATGCTCAAACATCGGCAGTTATGCTAAAACAAGCGTTTGCACTATTCAAGCACGGCGATTCGGCCCCCCACAGAGATGAAAGGTTGTTTCAAACACAAGTCAAACTTAATGATCTGCTACACAGGCACGGCTACCGGTGTGTCAAAAACATCAATGAAAACATCAGTATAAAACTAAAACATCAGTATAAAGACGAATTCAACAAAATTGAATTAGCCGAACTTCTCAAAACGCACCTAACATGAGCCAATATTCTGTGTTTTCGCCACATGCATCAAATAGAAGTTATCACGTTAGATTTAGCGCACAAAACGAAGAAGAACTGAAAAGAACGACATGAACACCACGTCCTTGTTTTCTGTCCTCGGTCCTTCTGTGCAATAAAAAAAAGAGTGCTATTGAGCTTCCAACATGCAAAGGAACATATGTTTTAGACACAGCAGATGCTTAGAGCTAACAGGCGCCATCCCCAAAACCATTAGTAAACCAAAATTGATGTTGATTGTGTGCGGGGCGCCAAGAACCACTGCCAAAAAAGAGCGCCACCACGATTCTGTTCAAATTCCTCCCTGAACCACAGCCGCGCATACGCACTCTTCTTTCTACTCTAAAGAATCCAAACAAAGAAAACTTGCCCGCACTCACACTTTTGCGTAATCCCCGCCAAACAGTTCACATAAACATTCTCGCTCGGCAAACCAATACTCATTTATTGTCAACTAGTTAAAAAATGTTTGAGGGCAATATTTTCGCGCTCACGCAGCTAGAGCGTTGATCGCAACAACGCGAGAGCAGTACTTGCTGTCTCACTTAAAGTGCTTCACGATATGAATCCATAGGTCTCGCCTTCAGTATGCTGCATCTCCGCAATAAGCAGCAATGGCAGAACAAACAAGACGAGCACAGGGCGCAGGCACATTTCAAACAACAAAACGCTGACTAATGAATTCGGCCGATCGAGAGGCCACGTGTACAACAGTTACACAAACGGGAGGGTATTTCAGGTACTTAGCCAGCACATGCAGTGACATGTAACACGAAGCCGTTCGCTCTCCCGCACTCTGCGCCCGCTGCGCCTACACACCCGCTAGATCCGGTTCAACGATAGCTCCGGCCTTTGGCTGCTCGTGCGGGCGTAGCTTTCTTTTTGCGACAGTGATCTGTTGCATTTTACTCTTTTTTTAACATTGTATTTGAATCGCTGTGAGCATTGTGACGTTACATAGCGGCCTGCACAAGCTGCTAGACAGAGCATGCATTTGGCCCCGCCGCGGTGGTCTAGTGGCTAAGGTACTCGGCTGCTGACCCGCAGGTCGCGGGTAACAATCCCGGCTGCGGCGGCTGCATTACCGATGGAGGCGGAAATGTTGTAGGCCTGTGTGCTCAGATTTGGGTGCACGTAAAGAACCCCAGGTGGTCTAAATTTCCGGAGCCCTCCACTATGGCGTCTTTCATATTCATATGGTGGTTTTGGGACGTTAAACCCCACAAATCAATCAAGAGCATGCATTTGTAATATTCAAGTGCAAAATTCAGAGCACCTTCACTCACATCGTCATGCAGACTGGTCGAAAAGCGAAGATGTTGGTTTTGGTTATCTCCATGGGTCTTTAGGAACTGCTTATTCATGGTCGCGCCGGCGATATGGGCAAAATTTATCACCACTTTAATTTCGGGAAATACAATATTTCACGCACATTGCGTGCATCGGAAATATAATTCTACTTAGCTTGCAGTCCTTGAAACGAGACTGCGCCTGAAAATATTTCAGTAATATTGATTTCTCGCTGTCTACAAAGTCAAGGCTTTCACCGAAAGACGTCTGCTCGGGAAGTAGCATAAAATAAAAAAACGGTATCCACAAAAAACAACTGAAAAAAAAGCGTTCCGGCTGGTGTACTCTTTCTAATTTTCATGACGCACTTTTCAAGACTCACAAAGAGGGATATTGGCAACAGTAGTTAAATAAAACGTGCCTGCCCTCAAAATACATCACCTCAATGTCTATTTTTCTAAGGAACCTGATGGCCAATTGACGTGGTGGTTATGGCTCGTCAACTGTGCGGGAAGAGCTCCGATATTATGGGGGAGGGGGAGGGTTGGCTACACCATTGCGCGCAACATTACCTTGACTCGTGCAAGTCAATGCACTTCAAGAGTGTTCATTAATCAAGCAAACGGCACAGATGAGAGAAACAGATTCAAGTGCATTGGCCCATATACTCTATTGGACATGTGTCGGTTTTGTTGTTTCTTCTGTCTTTGTAGTTTGCGCGCATAATTGATTAACACTGCGTTTTGATTGCACTACTTCCTGCTTGGAATCATTACTACACCCACTATCAGCTAGTAGTAGAAGCCTTGCTGGTATCATAGTTGTTAATGTGAACTTATATTATCAGCAGCAGTGCCCAAAATATCATGCATTTGTAGCGTTGTTCATAACACTCCTGAGGTAAGGGTGTATACGTAATTATTCGGTGTTTGGTGATTGGTGTCTGACGAGCCTTCGAGGTGGACGCGAAGCACTCTTTAAATTGATATAGCAGTTCACGTAGCTTGGTCTGTTGTTGTTCCGATAGGGTCGAGTTGACATCAACTTTTTTTTTGCCAGTAGTGAAGTCACGTCACTTGGTGCCTGGTTGAAGCCCGTCGTCGGCTGATGTAGATGCGAAGCATTCTGAAACGTCTGCGACGGGGTATATATTCAAAACCGATGACGTTGTCACAAAACAGATGCCGGTACGCGTTACTGAAATTAGACACAAGTAAGGCACAGTGTTCATCATAAAGCACGATGATGCTGCGTGCAACGCGGACATATAGCGCGAAAAAAAGCGCCAAGTTGCCTTCGGCGACAACCTCAACATCTCCTAACTTGTCGGACACCACATCAACTAGGACGCTTGAACGTGGAGGCAACGTAATGCTGTCGGCAGAAACAAGAAACCTGATGTCACGGATGTCGTCGGATTTGTTGGAGGATCTAGCTGTCGAAAACGTCACGGTATGCTCTCGAAGTTTGATCATAGCGCCGTGTTCCCGCAAAAAATCGACTCCCAGACTTACGTCTTGGGAACAGTCACGAAGTACGAGACAGCTGGCGAAAAACGTACGTCCCCGAATGCTCACTCTGATAGTGCACATGCCGATTGGGGTGACTACGTGCCCACCGGCAGTACGAATTTGTGCTTCGTACCAAGGCGTGACAACTTTCTTTATGTGCACTGCTAGTTTTCCGCTCATGATCGAATTGTGCGCACCTGTGTCCAATAATGCACTAACGTCGTGGTGACTGTCAACTACCACATGTATATTGTCGCGAACGTCCTGCGAGAAAGACGAAGGCAACAGCGCATATGCGCATCTCCACGCTTTTATGCGGAACGCAACAACGAGAAAGACGAGGAACTCTCTCGCGCGCGGTAAATAAAAAGACCGACCCGCTACTTCTTTCTCAGCTTCTTCAAATACATCCTCTGTATTCACGTCACGACAATTGTGGAGGTGCTCGGGCCTGCAACCTGATGCAGGAAAGTGTTGTTCGGAACCGTACACCCAGCCCAGAGCCTCAACATGTTGTTGCGGCTTCAGTACACCGATTCAGCCGGCACCTACTAGGCCTAAGTTTAGAACTCTTGACTGCATCTCCTGTTACCAACATGGCGGCCCCTTCAACGTCTGCGAATATTCCTCCGGCTCAGATAACTCTTCCTTCCCAGGTAACTTTTCAGCCTCCTCGTGTTCCCGAAGTCTTCCGTGGAGAAGCGTATGAAGATGTCGAGGACTGGCTCGACCTGTTCGAGCGGACTGCTTTGGTGAATCGCTGGAGCGCGCAAGGGAAACTTGGCCATGCCTACTTCGCAATGAAAATAGCGCTCGAACATGTTACGAGAACAGGGAGCCCACTTTCCAAACCTGGGACAATTTCCATAAAAGCTTCTTGAGACGTTACTGAGTGTGGACCAACGGGATCTCGCACAACAGATGATTGGAGTCCGCGTGCAAAAGCCGAACGAAGGCGTCGCCATGTTCGCTGAGGATATGGCCCGTTTATTTTCCCGCACTGACCCTGACATGCCCGAAGTGAGGAAAGTTCGTCACCTGATACGGGGAGTTAAGGAACAGCCTTTCGCCCGCCTTGTACAAAATCTGCCAACAGCGGATGAATTTATCAAATAGGCGACTGTGATCGAGCGCTTGCTCCAGCAACGATGCCGCCACTTTGACCGCCTGCCCAACCAAACGCCTGTTGGTGCCGCTGCTCAAAACGCTGCCGTTTCCGAACGCTCTTTACGGCAAATGATTAGGCAAGCCCTGCTGGAAGAGCTGCGGGCCCTCGGCCTTCCGTCTTCTGAGCCTCCAGTTGCTTCTGTTGTGGAAATCGTGCACCGCAAACTATGAGAAGCCTTTCATCCACCAGCGCCATCACCTGAACCACGTCCATTGACCTATGCTGATGCCGTCCGCCGTCATCTGCCTGCCCCAGAAGAAGCACCCTTTCGGCCACTGCACGGTACCTTGCCTTGGTGGCAGCGGGAAATTGTGCGGCAACCAGCAGTACGCCGGACCGACTTGTGTTGCTGCCGACCGTCGACCACTTTGTTTCCAATGCAGCGAACCAGGCCACATCTCGCGCTCCTGCCGTCATCGCGAAGCCCAGTTTGGGCACTTTTCCCGTCCCACTTAGTTTTATTTTGAAGACCCTCGTGACCATGGTGCTGATCACCTGCTGGCCAACCAAGCATCTTAACTAAGTCGTCGCTGGAGGTCTCACTCACCTGCAAGAGGTCATACTTCCCCGAATCACCAAAGTTACGCTGACGCCATCAGAAACCGCTCCCGAAGCCCGTGCCAGGGAAACCAACTGTCGCGACCCCTGGGGGCAAGGTTGCCAATCGCCGAGATGCCAAAAAGACCTCCTAGCCTCTACACAAAGACGACGTGACGAAGGTGACGACGAATCATGACAACCACGACTATTCATGTCAATGAATTTGTACGTACCGACATTAGCGTTATTATGGACGGAAAGTACGTAACAGCATTTGTTGACATTGATGCTGACTTCTTTATTGTGCGACAAGAGCTCGCTGACCGCCTTGAGGAGTTCAAGACGCCGTGGAGTGGGCCGAGCATAAGGAGTGCTGGTGGACAGCTGATGACGCCAACCGGTAAATGCACCACTCGTCTCGTAATCGGTTAATCGGTGATTCGAGCTTCTTCGCCATCTTCGTCATTTTACCGGACTGTTGCAAAGAGCTCATTTTGGGTATGGATTTTCTGCGAGGGTACGGTGCTGTGATCAACATTCTAGAACGTATCACCTTTTCCACACACTTTTACGTCGACGCCACTACTGAAAACCAACTGCAATGTTTACGTGTAGCCGATGATGTGATGCTCCTGCCGAGATCTTGCTGCCTTGTGTCGGTGTTACACTCTAAGCCAAAAAAGAGCAACGGAGTGTAGGGGTTGCTCCTTTAAAGGAGCAATTGCATTGCTGCCACTCCCATTACTCCCCTAAAAGGAGTAACTGCAGAGGGACAAACCGTTGGTCGCCTTTTAGGTTTTCCTTCAGACGATTTACTCCCTCCAGTCACTCCCTGCAGACCAACAGTTACTTCCATCAGTTGCTCCCTGTGGACCAACCATTACTCCCACCAGTTGCTCCCCGAAGACCAACCGTTACTCTTTACCATTCCTCCCACGTGTTCGCACTTACTCTCTGAGAAGCAACTGCACATGCTTTCAGTTACTTCTTGTGGAAATGATTATTTTTCTCGAGTATGCTTGCCCCACGCTCAACACATAGCGAGAGCTCCTCGAAAGAGCGCTGCTTCGATGCCTCGAACACACAAAGTGGACAATATTGAAAGAAAAAGAAACGCTTTATTGTTTTTCTTTTTTTTTTGAGGTGACGTGTGAGCACACGTAGCACCAGACTTCGCCACACCACAGCCAGCCCTAACCAAGTACCATAATACATTAAAGGTTTTCTGCATCTTCCGTGGCCAAACAATCTTGAATTTCTAGTATAGGGCAGTCTTGGTCCTCAATCGAGAGAGAAGGGCAACTTCTCTAATTTGTGAAGAACTCGAGTTTTGCAGGACTGGTGTTTTCATCAGGCTAGCGCAGCAAAATGTAACCGCAGGTATATGTGAAACATCCCATTGCTGCAAGCAAAAATAGAAGTGTGAGGTTTAACATGCCAGAATCAATACATAACAATGAGTCACACACACTGCAGCAGCGTTTACAATCTAGGATGTCTACTGCAAAACGAAATGGGAAAAAATGGTATGTTCAGCCAAACGTTACTTGGCAAGCCATATAAATGCTGATGTGGTAGATGCTCTTCACATGATGTCTCAGATATCAATATTCTGGGAGAAAATGTGCAGCACCTCAAGAAGGCATATTTGTAGCAGTTAAAGCTACCCTTAGGTTAAGTTAACTTGTTTCCTATACACAGCTGAGTGACATTTCTATGAGCCCACTCACCAATGGGAATTCTAAGCGAGATCATGTGTGTGGCGATAACACGTACCGTCCGCTCATTTTACAATACATGTTTAGCTCGTGCATATAGTTACTCTCGATTCTACTGTTCTGTCATACGCTGCTGCGTCATGAATTGTGCAGTACCAGTAGGCACAAGCCAAGCATGATTTTCAGAGGCTACGCGATAATCTTCAGTATATTTCCTTGTACCTGATGTAAAAGGCTGGACAAAACTATACATACCAAAAATAGTACATACCGTGCTACTTTCAAACAAAGCGTTAAATTTAAGAAACTAAGTGGCACTTGTTCACTCTGTCGATGGGTAACAGCCACGAGATCTGTGAACGAAGCAATATATTCTAAGGCATGCACAGATATTCTAATTCTTTGTTTGACAGTGTGACAGATAGCTTGCTGATACACATATATCTACGCTCAACAATATGTGAAGCTTCTATCAGTTCAACCTCATGTTGGTTCACAGACGAACAGGTTACTGCTCTGTCGGACAAATTGCAGTAAGCACACCATGGTTTCCAAAAAAAAGCATTCTTAGAATTGTGCGCCCAGTGTGAATGTCTGCCTATTTATTTTGTACTGCCTTCTGCACGTGCCACAAAGGTATTTGTTGAGGATCTGCTACCAATCAAGCCCAAATCGCATACCTGGTCGATGTGATGGAAATATAAACATTAGGAACACTGCCATCTATAGCAAGAGCATAACACTTCAGAATCTTGGAACAGCAAGGAGGTGCACAAGAACGTTAAGCACACCCTTGCAGAACTTTAAACGAGAATTTCTCAGAGTGGGAGAGGTCAACATGCTGTGGCACTTTTAAACCCACGAAATATGTGCTGAAAACAGGGTAAAGGGGAGTCAACAAACGCTGTTATGAAAGCCTGCGCACGAACAGCTTTGTGAATCTAGGCCCAAGTGTTATGCTTTGTGCAAGCCAAAACCCGTGTAAATAGGGAAAGCGTGCATTCAGTAGCACCAGCGTGTTGACCTTCCAGTACAAGCAGCAATACCTGTAATGAAACATAATAATTTTATCTTAACGGTAATGGTGTATATACATACACAAGCCAGCGGAGCCATGCGAAATTGCCAGTGTCAATGTAACCATGTGGCATGATACACTATTCGCTGGCCAACACAGGCGCAGTTTGCCCCCCAAGAAGACGATTCTTTAGTATACGTAGTACGAAAAGTCTGCACTTACCAAAATTCACTTGCTTTCTGTATTTTAGCACCATTGGAGGCATCATTATCTCTTGCATACCCAAATTGGATGTCATACACTGAAAGAGAGTAGTGAAGGACATGCGTCCAATATTGTTTTATTTGGTAGCTGTAAAGTCTGGTTAAAAGCAGCCAAGTGGGAATCAGCCTAAATATGTGCATGTGGCAAATCCCAAACGGCATTATTGAGGTTGTCGAAATTTTCGTCGATTGGTATTGACGTCAAAATGTGACTGCAACGGCTTGCCAAGTTTTCACAGCGCATAAAGATTCCATGATGCAGAATAATGACAGCGCTAACATGAACCTACTCCACTTATGATTGTCTTTCAGAATATTGAGTTTTGCGAAGGTTTTGCATCACTAAAGAAATCTGAAATATTTGAGTCATTTCTCCTCCCATTGTTCTGTTCATAAGCGAAGTGCTCACTTGATGGTGCACTTATAAAATAACACGTTCAGCGCAGAGGTGAAGCAAGAGAAGCAGTGATGTAGGCAGATTTTTTTTTTGAGGCATGCAGGGAGGGGGTGGGGGGGGGGTCTGCTTATCTGAATCGGAGGCTTGGCAAGCAAATATGGTCGTCATAATGGGCTCCTTATGCGTGGCCTAAAAAAATTCCGTGCACCACCTGGCTATGCCAGTGAAGTGATGCGAAAAGGATTTATTCACTCACTGGTCTACATACACAGGCTCTACAGCTCTAATGATGCCGCCGAAGGCCCCAACACCCAGCCGCTAACGTTGATTGATTTTTGGGGTTTAACTTCCTGAAACCACCTTATGGTTATGAGAGACGCCGTAGTGAAGGGCTCCGAAATTTTAGACCACCTGGGGTCCTTTAACGTGCACCCAAATCTGAGAACACGGGCCTACAACGTTTCCGCCTCCATCGGAAATGCAGCCGCCACAGCCGGGATTCAGTCCCGCGACCTGCGTGTCAGCAGCCGAGTACCTTAACCACTAGACCACCATGGCGGGGCCAGCCGCTAACGTTACATAAAGCCAATGATAGACAAGCATCAGTATGAGGGCAGCTACAACCCCACCCCAATTTTTTTTTCAAACTAGGTATTGTTGCGGAAAGGAACTTTTAACAGCAAAAGTACACTGGCACTGCAGTGGTGACCGAGGCAGCAAGAGGGTATGCAGGTGGTAATGATACAGGTAATTTAGTCCAATATAGCTAGCAATTTATACGGCAAATAAGCAAGACCAAATCATTCCCATTTGATAGTGCAACCACTCAACAATGTCTTTGAAGAAAAAACAATGAGCAAGCTGTTCGAGAACTCAACATTTCTCACAAGCTGTGAACAAGCATAAATTTGGGGTTGAAAACGCCCCAACCAATGTTAGAGTGGGATTGCCCACACTCTAAGAGCACTAAATGTTGCTGGAATTGCCACTCACGTGCAAGCTGATGCATGCGCAGTCTTTTGTCTGACGAGCGAAGAGGTTTGCCGGTAGCTGAAGACGTGTTTACGTCGTGTTTGTTCCATTCAGCAGCAATATCCACAACAACAATGCGCTCTCTAAAGTTAAACATACGCTAAGCTAACCTTCATCACAAATAAGCTGAAACGCAAATCAGCGGCACACATGCAAGATAAAAACATAGCACACAAGCTCGCATGTCCATGTGCTTGCCGACCCCAAAACATACAAATATGAGTAGTGCGAACGCGAACCTAGCTGCCGCCGAAAAAAAGAAACGTCGAGCAGTGGCAGCACAAGCGTCAGCGCAATGCTTTAGGTGTGTTCTCCTAATAAACTCATAAAAAAAGCTTAGGTATACTAAAACTAGTAAATATTTCTAAAAAATAGTGTTTAATTTTTCTTTAGTGCTATAGTACACATAAACAATGAATAATGATCCCTTTATAAATTACATCTATTGCAACAAAACAGCCCCACTTGTCGTGCAGGCGCAGATGGCGCAGATTTGTCATTCTGCCCTCATACAACACGTTGAAGCGTGCAACTAAGTTTTACGACTGATGGAAAGCGCGTCTGGCTCTGCTTTTTTTTTTCTCCGATATATTGGGGTGGGGGGGGGGCTTTTGCACGTGTTTCGGTGCTTGATCGGCTTTGACGCCCTTCCCTAGCAGACGAACGGCGTGTCTAGGCTTTTTAATATCCCTGTTTTGCACGTGTTTCGGCGTTTCGTCCGCTTTGACGTGCCAACTCTTCATGCTGCTGCTGCGTGTGTTAGGCACTTGTGGTAGCTTTATTCTCGGGCTTTCTGTGTACAGCCTGCGCTGCCATTTCGTTATCTGTGGGTGCTAAAATAAATTACTGTTTTGGTTTGGGGAAGTTTGGCACACAGAACAAATAATAATCTGGTCCATGAATATAAATGTGGGCGGCATGCATATATGTGTGCAGTGTCCTTCAAGGGAGAAAGCGTTGCGTGACTAGAGCATTTACAGTGCTTCCTCCTTCTGTTGCTCCCTTTGAAACTTAAGACTAATAAAGTTGCTCCCCCGTTTTCGAACATGTTGGCCATTTTGTTCCGCTTGGTCTTTCGGGAAGTAACAGTTGGTCTGAAGGTCTAAATACAGCCGTTGCTCCCGTTTCAGCCGTATTTGGCTTATAATGTATGTGAACGGCCGTGCCGTAACGAGGTGATAGCGGAGGAAATAGACACGCTATTGCTTACGCAAGGTGTTTAAATAGCGAGAGACGTTCTCGCACTAACTGATAGGTGGGCAGAAGTGCTCCTCACCAACTTCAGCAACGAGCGCCGTCACATGCAGAGGGCGCCGCAATGGCCTACTACGACGATGTGGACCAAGCCAGAGATTGCTTCACTTTGCAGCCGGACAACGCGGCCGTCCCAGCATCGACACCTTTATCTGTCAACATTTGCTCTAACCTGTCAACCTCGCATAAACAGTGCCTCCTAGAGCTGAGACGCCAATTCAAAAATTTGTTTTTCGTGCAGGTTGAAACTCAAGCAACACCACTGGCCCGGCACCGAGTCATCGTCGAAGAAAATACGAGACCGATCCGACAAAACTCACACCGTGTGTCTCCGAAAGAATGCTAACAGATCCAAAAGCAAGCTCAGAAGATGCTCAAAGATGACGTAATACAGCCTTCCAAAAGTCCCTGGACATCGTCCGTGGTCTTGGTTAAAAATAAAGACGGCAGCTTGCGTTTCTGTATATATTACCGTTAGTTAAACAGTCACAAATAAAGACGTATACCCGCTGCCACGCACTAATGACTCTCTTGATCGGCTACGGCATGCACGCTATTTATTAACGATGGAACCGCGAAGTAGCTATTGGCAAATAGAGGTCGACGAGAGAGACCGTGAGAAAACTGTCCTCGTGACGCCGGACGGTCATCATGAATTTAAAGTGCTTCCATTCGGGTTATGCTCAGCCCGAGCAACTTTTCTGCGTTAATGGACACTGTGCTCTAGACTGAAGTGGCAGACATGCTTGGTCTATCTAGACGACGTTATTGTCTTCTCAGCTACATTAGAGGAACACCAAAGTCGATTATTCGCAGTTCTACAAGCTATACGTTCGGCTTGCCTGACTGTAAAACCAAAAAAGTGCGATTTTGCTTTTAGTGAACTTTGCTTCTTAGGCAACGTGGTCAGCCACGAAGGTGTTTGACCTGAGCCGGCCAAAATCGACGATGTCGCAGTTTCCCGCACCGCATGGCGAAAGAGCAGTGAGACGCTTCTTAGGCCTCTGCGCTTAGTACCAACGATTCATCGCCAACTTTTCGTCTATTGCGGCGTCTTTGACGCGGCTCACACGAGAGGATGTCCCCTTTCTTCGGGGCGAAAAAGAACAAACTGCATTCAACGAATTACGCGAACACCTCCAAACGTCTCCGATTCTTTCGCGCTTGACCACGAAGCGCCAACAGCTTTTCGCACTGACGCAAGCAATGTAGGCCTGGGCGCCGTACTGATGCAATGGCAAGAAAACTTCGAGAACACGATAGCGTATGCCAGCAGAGCTCTTTCTCGCGCGGAACAGAACTACTCGACAACCGAGAAAGCGCGCCTCGCCGTGGTCTGAGTGGTTCTAAAAATTTCGAACGTATCTGTACGGCCGCTCACTCAAGGTCGTCAGCGATCACCACTCACCTTGCTGGCTCACTAACTTGAAAGACCCGTCTGGACGTTTAGCACGCTAGACCCTACGGCTTCAAGAGTTTGATGTGAAGATAATTTTTAAATCAGGAAAGAAGCACACCGACGCAGGACTGTCTCTCGCGGTCAGCCGTCGAGCATGCCGCTAATAATGACGAGTTTATGGACGCCGCATACTTGGGAGTCATCAACGCGGCCACTATTTGACAAGAGTCGCACAGTGACCCTGACCTGCTTCAGCTTATTGACTTCTTAGAAGGACGACGTGAAGACGTGCCGCGAGTTTTGCCAGAGAACTGCCATCTTTTCGTTTAAGGAAGGACGTCCTATACAAGAAAAACTTTTCTCCTACCAGCAGCCCATACTTGCTCGTCGTCCCTGCATCACTGCGAAAAGGAATTCTGAAAGCCTGCTATGATGAAGTAACCTCCAGTCATCTCGGCTACGCTCAAACATGGTCCCGTCCTGCAAAACAGTTAGTACTGGCCGAACCTACCTGCTGCTATAAAACATCACGTGCAAACTTGTGCTGACTGTCAAAGATGCAACCCCCCCTCCCCCTGGAAGGCCGGCAGGCTTATTACAATTCGTCCAAGTGCCAGCAAAGCCGTTCGCCCAAACTGGAGTGGGTTTTCTGGGCCATTTCCAACTTCTACCACAGGGAACAGATGGATCATAGTCGCCACCGATTACTTGTCTCGAAACTAAAGCCATGCCGAGGGCCACAGTAGCAGAAACGGCTCGTTTATTCATAGAAAATCTCATCCTTCGGCACGGTGCTCCAAGTTCTCATCACGGATAGAGAAACTGCGTTCATGTCAGAACTTTTGGAGTCGGTTCTGAGGCTCAGCAGTGCAGCTCACCGGAGAACATTCGCGTACCATCCACAAACGAACAGAATAACAGAGCGACTTAATAAGACCCTCGCAGACATGATCTGCATGTATGTCGGCACAGAACACAAGAACGGGGATGAAATCTTGCCTTATGTCACCTTCGCCTATAATACCGCCCGGCAGGAAACTACCGCAATGACGCCATTTAGTTTAATACACGGGCGCGAAGTCACTACAACGTTGTGAAGCTATGCTGCTGCACAAGTGTGATGACACTCATGCTGACGCTGAAGAATTCGGTAAGCGCGCTGAAAAAGCCCGACAGCTAGCCCGTGTGCGTATTTGTCACCAGCAACACAAGATGCGAAACGGTGTGACCTACGACATAAATTGGTAACCTACACACCAGGCGACAAGGTATGGGTCTGGATCCCAATACGTCGACGCGGACTTTCAGAGAAGCTATTATGACGATACCTCGGCCAATATCGAGTCACCCCACCATTGAACGACATCAACCACGAAGTTATTCCCGACGGCGATTGCAGTTACAATCGCCGAAACCGCTCACCTGAGATCATGCATTTCATCCGGATGAAACCCTACTTGTCAAGCTATTTCTTGCTTGTCCTGTGGGTGCCGGTGCATATGTGCGTTTTTATAAGTAGAGCGCCTTGGCTGCGCATCGGGACGATGCCATTTTTGGAGGGAGGCAAATGTCACGTGCGTACTGCCAGAAAAACGAAGGCGACAGTGCATACGCGCATCTGCAAGCTTTTATGCAGAACGCAACAACGAGAGAGACGAGGATCTTTCTGGCGCGTGGTAAATAAATAGACTGACCCCCTGCTGCTTTCTCAGCTTCTTCAAATAACGACCTCCGTCTTCACGCCGCGACAATATCCAAAACAACAATCTGCTTCTGGCTTTCGTCGGTGTCATCGGGAATTACTCCGGGTCCATGCTTACGTCGGCGGGAGGCCTTGCTTGCGTCGAACGTCAGTGGCCTCGCTTCCGATGGTCGCTATTGTTAGTT
>WOVY01013352.1:0-37797 GCA_013436015.1 Rhipicephalus annulatus
CTTCATTGCGCGCAGCACTGCGCTCGACTTTTGCTAGGCTCGGTTCATTTCGTTAATTGAAACGGAATTGAAACGGCCTCTTAATTGCACGGCAGCACCGCGCTCGACTTTTGCTAGGCTCGGTTCATTTCGTTAATTGAAACGGAATTGAAACGGCCTCCTAATTGCATGGCAGCACCGCGCTCAACTTTTGCTAGGCTCGATTCCTTCCGTTAATTGAAACGGAATTGAAACGGCCTTCATTCAATTACGGCGGCAGCACCGCGCTCGACTTTGCTAGGCTCGGTCATTTCGTTAATTGAAACGAATTGAAACGACCTCCTAATTGCACGGCAGCACCGCGCTCGACTTCTGCTAGGCTCGGTTCATTCCGTTAATTGAAACGGAATTGAAACGGCCTCTTCATTGCACGGCACCACTGCGCTCGACTTTTGCTAGGCTCGGTTCATTCCGTTAATTGAAAACGAAATTAAACGGCCTCTTCATTGCACGGCACCACCGCGCTCGACTTTTGCTAGGCTCGGTTCATTCCGTTAATTGAAACGGAATTGAAACGGCCCCTTTATTGCACGGCAGCACCGCGCTCGACTTCTGCTAGGCTCGGTTCATTCCGTTAATTGAAACGGAATTGAAACGGCCTCTTAATTGCACGGCAGAACTGCGCTCGACTTTTGCTAGGCTCGGTTCATTTCTTAATTGAAACGGAATTGAAACGGCCTCTTAATTGCACGGCAGCACCGCGCTCGACTTTTGCTAGGCCTGGTTCATTTCATTATTTGAAACGGAATTGAAACGGCCTCTTAATTGCACGGCAGCACCGCGCTCGACTTCTGCTAGGCTCGGTTCATTCCGTTAATTGAAACGGAATTGAAACAGCCTCTTAATTGCACGGCAGCACCGCGTTCGACTTTTGCTAGGCTCTGTTCATTTCGTTAATTGAAACGGAATTAAAACGACCTCTTAATTGCACGGCAGCACCGCGCTCGACTTCTGCTAGGCTCGGTTCATTCCGTTAATTGAAAGGTAATTGAAACGGCCTCTTCATTGCACGGCAGCACCGCGCTCGACTTTTGCTAGGCTCGGTTCATTTTGTTAATTGAAACGGTATTGAAACAGCCTCTTCATTGCACGGCAGCACGGCGCTCGACTTTTGCTAGGCTCGGTTTATTTCGTTAATTGAAACGGAATTGAAATGGCCTCTTCATTGCACGGCAGCACCGCGCTCGACTTCTGCTAGGCTCGGTTCATTCCGTTAATTGAAACGGAATTGAAACGGCCTCTTCATTGCGGGGCAGCACCGCGCTCGACTTTGCTAGGCTCGGTTCATTTCGTTAATTGAAACGGAATTGAAACGGCCTCTAATTGCACGGCAGCACCGCGCTCGACTTTTGCTAGGCTCGGTTCATTTCGTTAATTGAAACAGAATTGAAACGGCCTCTTAATTGCATGGCAGCACCGCGCTCAACTTTTGCTAGGCTCGATTCCTTCCGTTAATTGAAACGGAATTGAAACGGCCTCTTAACTGCATGGCAGCACCGCGCTCCACTTTTGCTAGGCTCGATTCCTTTCGTTAATTGAAACGGAATTGAAACGGCCTCTTAAATGCACGGCAGCACTGCGCTCGACTTTTGCTAGGCTCGGTTCAATCTGTTAATTGAAACGGAATTGCACGGCAGCACCGGAGGTGCTGCCGTGCAATTATGAAGCCGTTCTCGCAAGTGACGGTCTCCACCCAAGTTTCGAGGGCTTTGCGCTACTTGCCTGTCACTTTCGACAGTTGTGTTTCAAAAATCCACGTGATGCGTCATCGGCTGCTTAGGAAGACTACACAAGCAGCGGAACTATTTGTATTGTGCCTTGTGCCACGAAAGCTCGTTCTCACGACAATCTTCCGTCATCTGAGAAAGTGACTGCACCCTCTGCTAGAATGCCACCAAGTGGTATCGAGGCGATAAAAATTCGCTCAGCGACAGGGCGATCAAGTGCGACAACAGCAAACAACATACATGAAAGCAGGGCAGCGACAAGCAAGCCAACGCAAGGCGGCCATCGACCAGCAGGGCTTCTGAGAACAAGGCCACGGCGAGTGATGCAGTGAATAAGTTGACACTAAGAAAAAAGACATCGCCAAGCTGTGTACTTTCAACCAACGCAACGACCAGCCTGACAACGAGAAACAAGACACCGGCAAGGACAATTACCACGATGATGACAGACAAAGCAGTGTCTTTTTACAGGGTTACGAACAATCCAGTGAGCAGCAAGGCAACACCGGCCGCTTCTTCGCCTCCCAGCGCTGCCACGTCGTCCCAGTCAAGGTACCACTTCAGAAGCAAGCGGCCTGATCCTACCCAAGCAACCGAATGACTACCACCTAGCCGGGGTAAGACTCCCGTTGGGGATGCCTCAGTGCATTTTTTGAAGCTTAGAAAAGTGATAGAAAAGCGTATTCACTGCGAATAGCATGCTTCCACCTTAAAGATGTATATTGCTACATCAACAATACCTAATGGTTTAAGCCTTAACTTAAGGCCTGCTACGTCTGAAATGACTAGCAATAATCTCTCCAGGTGGGACAACATGCTCAAACAAGCATCTCTGGAACTGACGCGCATTGTGACTAACCATTATGAGTCATCCGGAAAACAGCTAAGGAACAAAGAGAACACACTCTTTGCTACGCAGAATTTCACTGCCGATCAAAGAGCGACGCTTGATAACTACAGGCAAGAAAAAATTCGCGAGCTCAGTGACAAAAAATATAAAAAGTTGATACGCGATAACATTTGCACAAGCGTCAGCACTCTTGATGATGCAACGTCTTCAGTGCATTCGTCCTCCGCAGAAGCTGAAAATATAGTAAATATTTCTAGGGCCACGTTATCGGCTGAAGAATTGAGCGTTCTTTCCCGTGGTTTGAACTTTTGACCTGCCACTGAAGGATACAATGAATTCCAACTAATTAGTGACTTACACAATTTTGAAAGAAGCATGCGTTTACGCGAAGACTTTCATAATCGGCCTCCATCTATCAAAACAGCATTTTTTTCTACTAAGCACTGGACTCCC
Source organism: Rhipicephalus annulatus (assembly GCA_013436015.1). Taxonomy (NCBI): domain Eukaryota; kingdom Metazoa; phylum Arthropoda; class Arachnida; order Ixodida; family Ixodidae; genus Rhipicephalus; species Rhipicephalus annulatus. The sequence goes on from WOVY01013352.1 coordinate 3,070, forward strand.
CCTTCCCAAAGGGATAAATGTCTCGATATTTACATCCGAGCAGTGCAGCGAGATGTACTCGAAGCATACAAAAAGCAATCGCCCTTTCACCGCAACCTAAGCGACAAAGAAAAACAAGCGATCCAGACCCTGGCTTCTCGAGATGATATCGTCATCAAACCGGCCGATAAAGGGGGAGCAATCGTAATAATGAATAAGGCTGATTACCTTCGTGAGGCCTACAGGCAAATAAATGACCTCACATTTTACAGACATTTGAGCTACGACCCAACCGAGGAATTCAAGACCAAAGCAAAAGAAACTATAAAAAAGCTTGTAAGAAAAAATAAAATTCCAGAAACTGTGCTTAAATCCTTAGTCCCCCTGAGTCTGGTAGCTGGTAGATTTTACCTGCTTCCTAAGATTTATAAACAAAATAATCCAGGCCGGCCAATAATTTCAAAAATAGGAACCATTACGGAAAGCCTGTCTCGATATACAGACAGCCTAATTAGTTCAATTCCTCCTAATTTTTCTTCATAAGTCAAGGACACAAATCACTTTCTGCGTGACATTGTAAATATGCGTGTTCCGAGTGAGGCTCTTCTGGTCACACTAGACGTAGTGTCACTGTACACAAATATACCCCATGCGGACGGGATTCGTTCTGTACTCCAAGCATACAATAACTTGGTAAATGACAAACCCATCGACGGTTCCACCTTGGGCACTATTTTATCACTGATACTCGAGCTTAGCAACTTTGAATTTAACGGTGAACATTATGTTCAAACAAGCGGCACCTCGATAGGCACAAAAATAGGTCCCAATTATGCGAACATCTTCATGGGCATTCTAACAAATAACTTTCTCGCCACTCGTGACCTTAAACCACTTTATTACAAACGCTTCATTGACGACATTTTTTTAATTTGGCACCATGGTGAAGCGGCATTATATTCTTTCATTGCAGACTTTAACAAAGTAGAACCATCCATCTCCTTTTCCCACTCTTATTCACCAGTCACCATAAACTTTCTTGACGTCAATGTAGCTTTAAGCAATGGTAAACTAACGGCAAACCTATACAGGAAGCCCACTGACCGACAAAATTATCTTCATTTTAAAAGTAGCCATGTCAAACACTGCAAAACAAGTATCCCCTATAGCTAAGCTATCTGTTTTAAAAGAATTTGTTTGGACAACAGGGATTTCACTCGCAACTGTGACCAGCTCCGTAAAGCATTAACCGAACAACAATATCCTTCACATATAATTGACGACGCTCTCCAACGGGCCACACGTCTCGATCGGAAAGACCTCATCAGTAAAGACAAGCGATTAGCGCCACCTTCCCGAACCAACCTCGTTCTAACGCATTCTGCATCTATTCCTAACGTGTCACATATACTCAGAAAGCATTACAACATACTGACACAGAGCGATCGGCTTAAGGACATCTTCACTGAATCACTGCGGGTTGTATATCGGAGATCAAGGAACTTGCGCGTCATGGTAACTTCTTCCAAGACTAGATTCATTGCTCCTGTTGGTTGTCACCCCTGTAAAAAAACGCGATGTAAAGTTTGTGCGCACATGATTACTGCAACTGTTGCTAAAAGCACGGCATCTGACTTTTTACTTAGGATTAAAGGGGACTTAAACTGCGATAGCAGCAACATCATTTACTTACTTGAATGCTCAATCTGCCACATGCAATACATCGGTCAAACCGAGACATCTTTTCGCATCGGTTTCAACAACCACAAATCACACGTAAACAGTTTGCCACATCTTCCATTGTCCAAGCATTGTCATCTACCAGGTCATTCGTTTGACAAGATTATGGTAACACTATTAGAATCTGGCTTTAAATCGCACCATGATCGCAAAATTTGAGAATTGTTCTTGATTCAGAAGTTCAACAGTCTGTTATCCGGCATTAACGAATGCGTAGGAAAAGTGTCATGCCTTTCTACAATGCCCTGACGTCCCAAATTTTGAGAAATATATAAAGAAGCATCCCTGACGTATAATATACTTCCTAAAGGTTATCACATATTTATTTTTTTCATGCGTGATCTTCGTCGTCAATGGTGAATGTTACAAATGCCTTTTACATGCCCACAATCTTGTTTATTGTATTAGATTTTAATGGTTTGTAGTGTAGTCACGGCTGTTTAAAAGAATTTTTGTGACACTCACATGCTGATCGCACGTGTTTTGTACTGACGTGTTCATGCCTGCCCATAAAAGCGGCCAAATACTCGTATTTCTGTTAATCCTGACGAAGGCCGTGCCACGACCGAAACGTAGAGTAAACAATTCTCAAATTTTAAAAAACAATTCTCAAATGTGTATATATATATATATATATATATATATATATATATATATATATATATATATATATATATATATATATATATACATAGGCATGGTGGTTGAGTGGCCGTAGCGTTTCATATAGTCCAGAGATCTTCCGTGAGCGGTCACAACGTGGTTTATTTCGACGTTTCGACCTAGAGTCTGGCCTTCATCAGGATTAAAGGTACAGTTTGTTGGTGCTCAGCTTTATACAATCTCAAATCAGAGGGAAAGGAAAGAGGAAAAAGACAGAAAAAAAGAAAAAAAGAGAAAAGAATGAAAAGGAAAAATAATATAAGGTGGACTACCCTCGTGTGCCCCCCTTCCACTCTTCCTTCCACTTCCCCTTTATCTCTCTTCCCTTTCTCCCCTTCACCTTTCTGATGTCAGCGTTTTTTTAATTTTTTATACATGGACGTTATGCAACTGCATGATATGCAAGGGTATGGTTTTGTGTTCAGACTGGAACATTTCACACACTAAAGATTCATAACTTCTCGGTTCTTGTCGGTGCCTAAATGTGTGGGTTTTAGTACAGGCACTTGTGAGAGCAGATGACTAGGGAACACATTCGGTGAGGACTGTAAAGTTGATTTTGATGTTTCACATATCTTTGTGTTCTGGTAAAAAGCTATGCGTGTGTAATAATGCAATTAAGTCACTCGAATAGCTGGGCTATTACCCTTATTTTGAGAACAGGATCAGGTGTGTTAGGATGATCACATTCACAGAGGAGCCTAATCTAGACGATCGTTTCATGGAAGCTTTATACTTTCATTAGGTTCTGATTGCAAATAATGCAGCATCCGAACTTGTAAAGTATAATCGGAGCCTTTGTCGGACAAATTTTAGCCCAGTAAAGCAGCATGCATATCATCCTTGACATTATGCGCAAAAGACATAGCATATTTATTACAAACTCTAAAGGGATCTTATTACAAACTCTAAAGGGATCTTATTACAAACTCTAAAGGGAACACTATGGCAGGTAATATGGAGGTCCATGGCAAACCGCTTCAAACACGCTGTTGCATGGTTCATGGCAGCAGCTGATGAAAACACTGGAAAGGGTGTGAAATCGAAGACTTCGTTCGTCGATGAATGAGTTTGCTGGACGAATAGACCTCGAGAGATCAAGCTGTGAGTCTCAACACTGCCATTTATTCCAGTGAAAAAGAGCAAAGATCCTCGTGTCACGCTACCTTCCTCGTTTTTTTGTTTTTTAGCGTGCGCTACATTATCTGTTTTTAACAAAGAGCATCATGGTTCTACTAAGCCTTGTCACTGCTGCCTTGCTAGTGCTGATACAAAAAAGCAGCTGATTTTATCACTAGCTACTTGTGAATATAATGTGATAATGAAGCGTAGTGCGGTGACAGCCATTCCTATCCGCTCGTGTTCTCTCTCATACTGCTCACAATAATACACTGGTGCTTTTGCTATCTGCACCCATCCCAATGGAGGCAGCATCACAAGAATCACAACTTTCCTCTTGCTTAGCAGCACAACACTTGGCCTGCTAAGCTACCCAGACACCCATGTTACAATCATGAGTACAATTGTCAAAGAGTCTGATACAGCAAACAATTATTCTAGGTTTTCATTAATGTGTCACTGAACATTCCAGCACTACTTAGGTGTTTGGTTATGTACTGCACTATTTCCATCATGCTCGTAATCAATATCACCCCTTTTCCAACCACACTTCTTGCCAGTAGCAATAAAATAATACTGATTTATTTTATTTCCATATTTGATTCTATGTGTCTTTATACAACGAGCAAATTTTTTTATGAATGTGCAGAGGATTGATTACACTTCATTGCACTACAGAAAGTGCTTTAATGTCTCCAGCCATCGGTGCAGAAGATGTCGAACTAAAACTTTAAGAAAAATGTGAAGGGACAAGCAAGCCAGTGAATAAGGCCTGTGGGTGTTTGTTTACATCTACCAGCACCAACAAGAATTTAAAGAATAATGTGTAGGGAAAAGCAAGCCAGTGAATAAAGCCTGTGGGGATTCGTTTGCATGTACCAGCATCCAGTGCTCATAGACGTTAAAAAGCTGTGGTAATTTGATACACAAAATTTTGAAAAATAGGGCTATTCTGTGTAGTTAAAGCCACACTCTCAGCAGAAGTGAAATTCATCATTTTACAACGCTCAGGCAAGCATGCGTTTCATTATTCCTCTTTTTCTAAACAGAGCTGCAGCTATTTTTATTTTGCAGTTGCCATATTTCATTCCTATCTTTATCAAAATGCACACTTTGAGTGTATTTCTGTTGCATGCTTTGAGCGTATTTTCACGTACTATCTGTTTGAAAAGTTAGTTTCCTGTGTGGTTCAAGTACATCTTTTGGTGACGTGCAACTACTAAGTGGCTTAATTTGCGTGAGCTGACAGGTCTATACACTACTTGTAGGAGTGTTTAATTTGAATTTTGGGTACCTTCATTTTTGATATGTGGACGTCAGTTTGAACTGGACGATGAGCACGTGTATTGTTTTTGTGTTAAGACTAGAACATTTCGCACAATAAAGAATCATAAGTTCTATGTTCTTGCAGGTACGTAATTATGTGGGTTTATAGTACAGGCATTTTGAAAGCAGATGACTAGTGAACAATTATTTGGTGAGGACTGTGAAGTTGATTTTATTGTTTTACATATGTTTTATGTTCTGGTAGAAGGCTATGTGTGTGTAAGAATTCAATCAGGTCATTCTAATAGCTGGACTACTATTCTTATTTTGAACTGAATCAGGTGTGTTCGGATGATCACAGTCATAAAAAGCCCAATCTAGACAGCCATTTAATAGAAATTTTGTACTTTTATTAGATACTGCTTGCAGATAATTCAGCAGCCGAACTCGTAAAATATAAATGAAGCCTTTGTTGGACAAATGTGAGCCCCGTAAACTAACATATCATCTGGGACATTATGCACGAAAGCCATAGCACCTTTATATTGCACTGTAAAGAGATATTGTAAATTATTCTCCTTGTGCTCTTTAACATTAACCTAAACATTAACCCAAAATAAGTACTACAGTGAGCACTATGGCAGGGAACACGGAAGTGCGTGGCAAATAGCCTCAAACACACTGTTGCGTGGTTTACGACAGCGGCTGATGGAAACACTGAAAAAGGTGTAAAATATGAAGACTTCGTTGGTAGATGAACGGGTTTTGGCACGAATACGCCTGGAGAGATCGAGCAGTGCGTCTCAACGCTATCATTTATTCAAATGAAAAAGCGCCAAGATCCTTGTGCCACGCGCCATCTTAGTTTTTCTGTTCTTCTAGCACGCGCCTATGTTCTCTGTTTTTAACAAAGGCACCATGGTTCTACGAAGCGTTGCCATCGCCGCCTTGCTAGTGCTGATTGTGTCACTAACTGCGTGTGAATGTGATAATAAAGCATAGTGCAACGATAGCCATTTCTCTGTTCATCCACTCGTGTTTTCTCACCCTGCTCAAAATAGTACACCGGTGCTCTTGCTCTCTGCCCTCATTGAAATGCAGCCCCCATCACCAGTTATCAAACCCGTTCCCTTTAGCTTAGCAGCACAACACTTTGCCTGCTAAGCCACCATGACACCAGCATTACAGTGATGAGTACAATTGTCAAGAGTCGTATATAGCAAAAAATTATTTTAGGTTTTCATTATTGAGTCACTGCACATTCCAGGACTACTTAGGTGATTGGTTATGTACTGTGCTATTATTACCATGCTTGTAATCGGTATCGCCCCTTTTCCAACCACACTTCTTGCCAGAAGGGATACAAAAATACTCATTTTTTTCTTATTTCCATATTTGATTCCACATGTATTTATACAAGCAAAATGTTTTTTGTGAATACACAGAAGATTGATTTCACCGCAGCACAGAAAGTGCCACAACGGCTCCAGCCTTCAGTACAGAACATGTCCAGCTGAAATTTTAAATAATAATGTCCAGGGACAAGTGAGCTAGTTAATAAAGCCTTGGGGGGGGGGGGGTTGTTTACATATACCAGCATCCACAGCTAGTAAAAGTTAAAAAGCAATGATAATTTTAATCATGAAATTAAAAAAAAACGCTATTCTGTGTAGTTGGAGCCGCACTCTTAGCAGAAGTGAAACACGTCAATGCACAAAGCTCTGGCAAACATGCATTTTCTTTTTCTAAACAGAACTTCAGCTATTTTGAATTTACAGTTGCCAGAATTCAGCCCTATCTCTATCAAAATGCATGCTTTGAGCATATTTTCAAATATTTTAGTGCACTGTTTCTTCAAACCACGAAATAACTGGGATAATTTATTGAGAGTATCTTAAATGTGGCGTCCTAAGCACTTCCTTCAGTGTGAATGAGCCCTACTTGTTTTCCATTATACCGAAGAGGTATAACTGAGTCGATGAGCTCAGCTCGTCATTGTTAGGGTGAGTGTTGAAACGATGGACACTATTTAAGAATGTAGCTTTATTGAAGGTGTGGCTTTCTACGAGGGAAAAAGTGCAACAGTAAGGTTTTAGCGAAACACAATAACAGTAAAAACAAAGAATAAATACATGTGTTCCCACTTCTCTGAAAAAGTATAGCCCAAGTGCTGCAAGCAATGTGAAACTATGAATGCATGCAATCATTTGAATTAAGAAAGCAGTTGAGAAATGACGTGCCATAGTCCATCAGCACACACGGTAAGGTTTGAGCTGCAATACATGGAAGACTTCAAGCCATGTGTAGTGCCACTACAATTACATCATGCCATGAGGCTGAATTTTATAGCTCATTGCACCAAATTGCTGGAGTATATTATGGACCTAATGTATCCTGCAGAAGCTTCACAGTAAGCTCATGTCGGTGTTCCTGCCCTCACACAGTGCCTTGTTAATCGCTGCTAAGTTCACTTGTGATCGAATTTCTCAACATTTATTGTTCTGAAGACAGATTTTCATCACAATCCTTTCTGTATTACAGGATGAAGATAAATTTATTTATTTATAGAATACTGCAGACAAAAAGTCCAAGCAGGGTGAGCATACATGAAACACTAAATAACAGAATGAAACAAGGTTGCAAAACGTTTTTTACACAATTTCTTTGCTATAAGACAGAGGGGTTATGGCTTTCAAAAAAAGTAACAGTTGAACAAAAAGGTGATATAAACATTCAAGGAAGTCATGGAGGAAGAGTATTTGCACAAATGGTCAAGGGCGTTGAGGAAATGCTTCGGTTAGTTTATTCCAATCATCTATTGTGTGTGGGAAGAAGGAGTACCGAAAAGTATCAGTCCTTGCGAAGATTGGCGTTAGGGAATGAGGATAGTGGTGTCGAGTGGGTCTGCTTAACAAGGGGGATACGTATACTGCGGTGTCTAAGGGTAGCCTGTGGTTCACTATGTCTGAAAGAAACTGTAGCCGACATTTTGTTCTTCGAATTTGTAATAGTTCTATACCATTTGCTGTTAGTAATGCAGTGGGGGAGTCGGTTGACATAAATTTACTATATATGAATCGTACTGCTTTTCTTTGAATTCTTTCTAGGTTTTGGACGTTAATTTTTGTGTGGGGATCCCAAACTATGGAGGCGTACTCAAGTTTAGGCCTAATTAAGGAAAAGTAAGAGAGGAGCTTAACACTAGGCGGAGCAGTCTTGAGCTTGTGGCGGAGAAGGCATAATTTACGGAATGCGGCAGAGCAGATGTTATTTATGTGCGAATTCCAGGATAAGGTACTTGTTAACGTTAAGCCTAAGTATTTATAGGAGGCTACTTTAATTAAAGGTGCTTCAGCTAAATTGTATGTGTAGTTTAATGGGACTTTTTTGCACGTTATGGGGAGATACACACATTTGTTTGCATTAAGAAGCATTCCCCATTGTTCACACCATTTTGATACATTGCATAAGTTAGTATTAAGATCACATTGGTCACTAATGCAGGTTACATCTCTAAACAAAACACAATCGTCAGCAAATAACCGAATTCGTACCGGGGTGCTAATTACATTGCCAATGTCATTAATACAGACCAAAAACAGAAGGGGGCCTAGTACGCTCCCCTGCGGAACGCCAGAAGTCACAGGAAGGCAGCCCGATTGTTTTTCTCCTACCTGAACATATTGGTTGCGATTGAGTAGATAAGCTGAGATCCAGGAGATAAATAATTCTGGTATACCAACTAACCGAAGTTTTATAATTAGTTTATCGTGTGGAACTGTATCGAATGCTTTACTGTAGTCTAAGAATATTACATCAATTTGGCCATTAGCATCAAGACAAGCTGCAAAGGTATGAACGATAGTAACCAATTGTGTTGTAGTAGAAAATCCTTTTCGAAACCCGTGTTGATGATTTGTTAAAACTGAGCGTTCTTCTAAGAATTCATTTAATTTATGAGCTATTATGTGTTCGATAAGCTTACAGCATGATGATGTTAAGGAGATCGGTCGATAATTTTGTAGTACTAGGCGGTCACCTTTCTTGAATATAGGAACTATTCGTGCCGACTTCCAGTCATCTGGCAATTCCGCTGACAACAGAGAGACTCGAAAAATGACGAGTAGGTATTTTGCAACAGACTCTACAAAGCGACGCAGAAATATGTTGGGGATATTGTCGGGACCGCAAGAAGTCTTAGTCTTTAGGTTCAACAACATAGCAACGACACCAGAATAAGAAATAAAGTTTACATTCGCAGCATTGTCCGCATTTATGACAGATGGGGAAGCACTAGGGGTAGAAAATACACTATGAAAATATTCATTGAAGTGTTGAGCAATGGCAGCTTGATCAGATACCATTGAATTTGATTGAATTCGCTTCATGCTCACTCCCACTTGAGAGTACTCGCTCACATTTATACTCCTGTCTACTTACTTACTCTCCACGCACTCATACTCACTCAAGTCTTTCAAATGAGTGTGACTGAGCATACTGACCAGTTAGTATACCAAGCTATGCTCTAAAAAAACAAGTTGTAATTTAGACAACAGCTCCAGCAGTCTGAAGTGCCGATATGATGCATAGCCATGTTTTTTTTTCTTTGCAGGACTCATTTTGAAATTGCAGTGCAATTAAAACAGGTCTACAACTTCATGCTCCTGGGCTTGTCTCTTTCTACTACAACTGTTCACTAAAGAAAAAAGCGATAGCTTTTGTTGCTGTTCGCCAGGTTAAACAAAAAAATCCCAGCTGACCAAGGTTTAGCCAAAGTTGTGCTTTCATGCTGTGAATCAATAAAAAAACTGCTGATTGAAGTTGTGCAAGCTACATGTCATTCATATTTTGTTTACCCTGAAGTATCTGGAGTTAATGCCATGGCAGAATATTTATGCATTTTGTGAGCATCCACTACCGTAATCAACAATGTATCTGTGCGTATTTTGTGTTTGTTACCATTTGGATGCTACATCTTTTTTTGTTTTGTTTCTTCAAAATGCTCAAATAACGTTCACACCATTTATTATGTGACACAAGCAATGTGTTTGGATTTGTAAGGCTGAAATCGTAGGCACTGTTACACTTCGTGCAGTCCATATGTTATTGTTGCTGGAACCCTCTTTCTGCAATACCCTCAGGCAAAATGCAGGCAACGAATTAAGGAATAAGTTAGTAAATACTTGTGCGTCGGTAATGTGGCTTCATAACAAGCACTACATTGCATTTCTACTAATTCAGTGAAGTACTCGCAGATAGTTGTGCTAGTTTGGTTGACAAAGCAGGATTGAGCGCTCCTAAGGGGGGAGACTGTAAGTGAGGTATAGCCAATGGGAACTGATCTCCAAAATTGATTCAGCATGAGATGCAGTGAAACACCCCCGGGGCCCCCCATCTTAATGTGACTATGTTACTCTTCAATGCCTTAGGTATGATAAAATAGAACCACACACAAGCCACCTGATCTAGGAGCAAGAATCTATGTGAACCTCATCCCATGTCACATGAACTCGTATCTTTACACAAAATAGCAACAAGCCTGAACAGTTGCCCTGGGCAAAAGCCAGTAGGATTCCAACACCTTCTTAACTGATACAGTTAGTGAGACAATAACTCTAACTACTTGTACACGCAGTGTTTGGCAAGAGTTGTCTTGCGATCATTTAACAAGAGACCCAACATATAGCCATGGGAGACGTGGCTTTGCAATCTGTAATTGGAAACCAATTGGCAATAGTTTATTCATTTATTTACCCTCAGGGTCAACAGACATTACAGAGCGGAGTGGTAAAAACAACAAAACAAGTTTGCAAGTACAAGAGGCAATGCAATGTTTTTGGTTATACAACAGCTGATTGAAACAAAACAAAACAAGGAAAGAAATGGGAAATATCAAAATGGCATATAAGAAAATAGAAAGATACATTCTTATAAAAAAGATAAAAATAATGTTTCTAAGTATACAATGAGCATTGTTACACTTCAGTACAACAGGTACAACAAATACAATAGGTAACGGTGAAATCTTATTTTTAGAAATGTATAAGGTGAAATACTACGACCAGGTATTCGAAGAATTGGTTAATACAGTCACAAATGTGTCATGATCTGAAATTTTTAAAAACAATTCGGGAAGGCAATTCCAATAGCGTGAAGTGCGTCGTACGTATGATTGCCGAAATGACTCTGTTTGAGATGATGGGATGCCAACTTTACGAAACGTAATGCGGCAGAAGGATTAGTAAATCACGGAAGTATGAGTGGTGATATATTTTATGGAAAAGGGTTAAACGGATCGTAGTACGACGAGGAGAAAGTGAAGGTAATTTAAGGGTATATTTCATTTCAAGCTGCAATAGCCAACAGCGCCCTGCAAAAGGTGCTCGATCCATGGCGAAACCCAGGAATTTTTTGGGGGAGTGTTTATGTAGTGAACGGCTAACTTTAGCCACAGTTGGTTCTTATGAAGCCGTGTAAATACTTTAGTGCAACCCAAAAAGTTCAAGCATAAAGAAGGTGTGGAGAGTGTGAGAACCCGCACAACTCTTCCCTTGCCCTAACTCCTTCCATAGTAACCGAGCAGTCCTCATATCAATAATGTTGTTTTTCATTCTCTGACATATAGTCTCCAACCGCAGAGATTAAGTTATTTTGACCGAATATTCATAGGTGAATGTGAAGGTTAACTATATTTACATTGTTGACCCAGCCAATCCTCATATCATTTCAAAATTTCATGATGAGTGTGTCATATGAAGTTGCAAAATTTGTTTATCGACACCTAGTAAGTCAGTTGCTGTTTACTTTTCACTGAATGAAGTGCAGTAATTAAAAACAGAAGATGGGGTAAAAGCTCGCACCAACCAATGCAGGAGCAATAGAGGGATACGTACTAGCAATAGCAAATAACTATACTAGCAGAAGGAGAAGTAGTTTATGAGGCAACAACACAAGGAAAATACCAATCATAAATATGTACACTTGTACAAAAGATAGAATTACCACATATAGTGTTGCAATCGTATGCATAAAAACACCAAAGGAAGACATAATGACATCGTAGTTATATGCTTGGTGAAAATGTGATACCAAATATAAAAAAGCTGTCAAAAAAAGCTTACGAGAATTTTATTGCAACCACTATCAAATCTTACAGCACGATAACAAGAAGCACGTGATTGCAACTTCATACCAGAAAGCTGAAAAATGTATCACTCCAACGCTCACTCGTAAAATTCAACGTGCTCGAAGCGACATCGCTGTAAAAGAAGGAATAAAATTGACGGAATATTGCAAACAGAAATATTGCAAAGAGAACTTCGAAGGCCCCGGAAATGTCGACCACTTGAGGTTCCTTTAATGAGCATCTAAGTCTAAGTACACGGGCATCGAATATTTTCGCCTCCATCAAAAATGCGGCTGCTGCCGCCGGGATTCGCTCTCACGACATTCGTGATAGCAGTCGAGTGTCATAACGACTAGATCACCGCGACGAGGCATCAAATAAACGAGAACACACCGCCAAACGCAAGACGCTACTAGGGACTGACAAAGCTGCATTCGCACAACAAGCTCACCAAAACAATCAGCTAAAGGCAATTCTTCATTAAGATGAAAACAAAAACGAAAAACTGCAACAGGAATGACAATGTCGGCACAAACAACCTCCCTAACTTCGACGCGCTGTACAAAACAAGACAACAATTGTGAACAATCGGGAAGCAAAACCTTCAAAAGGTGTTAATCTTCGTGAAAGGCTACTAACTGATTTAAAAGCCCCAGGATCTAATTAGCAGCACAGGAAGGGATTATTTGACTTTTGTATTAAGAGCCTATATGTCGGGAAGCTTGTTCTATTTGAACTGTATGCGTCAGGATATATTCTACATATACATACGCACACGCAATCTCTGCAGTTATAGCCTAATCAAATGGCAGAGCTCCACCTCATTGCCAAACCACATAGAAAACAGGTACAGCGCTAAAACGAAAACCGGCACCTATATTGAATCCAGGATGTCGCCCACCTTCAGATACTTCCTGATGTGCATCCAGCAGTCATGATTCAGGTCGACCAATTGCTTCTTACCATCGACACGTTTGTCACAAACAACTCTGCACCTCACGACTCCTGCCAAACACATGAATTCATCCAAGTCGGAGAAGCTGTTAAGGCTTCTCGCGATCAGCGACACAGCCTCGTTTTCGTCGACCAGCGCCAGTTCCTCCACTTTCTCCACCAGTCCGGAGCTGAACTGCACCAGCTCGGCGGCTGCCGCACAGTATTTGTGCCTCTTCCCCAGGACGAAGTTGGCCCCGCGCGTCACTAATGATAAATTGCGCCGCACGATGTCCTCGACGGCAAACAAAGCGCCGCAGTATTCCCAACACCTGTATGCTTTGATGCTTAGAAGAGTGTAGTTGCTTGAGACGTCTACAGACAGCTTCCGAATCAGCCGTTCGGACGACCCGCGCCCGCATGGGAAGGAAGACAGATGGCATAACGACCTACTGGAATGAATGATGTCCACCATCATATTAATCTCGGTGTCGTCAAAGCAGATACCATCGATTGACAGTCTTCGTATGAGCTTGTTGTTGGACAATGCCTTTAACAACGTCCTTTGAGGCCTTTTGAGGGGATCGGTGATGTCCACTGCCGTTCGGCGGAAGAATGTGAGATCCACCTCTCTAAGCGCCGTCGTGTTCGCCAAGTACTGAGCAATGAAGAAGCTCAACTGGTTATTCAAGGACTCCGCGGCAATACTGAGACGAAGCAACCTCACGTGGCTGCATGTCGGCAGCAGGTACATTGTGCTGTGCAGTGATTGGGTTTCGAGAGGGACACAGCACGCTACGCTGATGCAGGTAAGCTCAGTGCACATTAGGAGCTCCAAACCAGTATCCAGGTGGCGGGGCTTCACGATGGAAAAACGCTCCGGCACTCCGGTATCCTGCAGGGCACGGCAAACCTTGGTCATATCGTCACTCGTGGCCTGCAAGATGACCCTTTTCAGTGAAGAGTTCTGAGCGAGCGCCTTGAAGAAGTGACTATAATCAGCCGGTTTGATGATGCCAGACAACTTCAGGTGAAGCTCTCTCAGCGTCTTGTTATTTTTGAGAGCCACGAACCACAAAGACTCGCTCCCGATGAAATGTAGCTTGGCTTCTACGTTGGAGTAGAGCAGAGACAGCCTCCTAATACCTGGGTAATCAACCATGCGGAAGCGCCTGAGAGTCTTGTTCAGGACTAGCATGTCGGTGATGACGCGGTTGCTCTGGACATCCAATAGCAGACCAATCAGGTTCAGCTCGAATAGGGTGGTGTTATGGGACAGGGCCCCCATTGTCGGACGAAGATCGGCGAACCCGGAGAGAAAGGATGAAGTCACGGTCAGCGTACGAAGTGTCTTGTTCCATCTGATGTAGCCAGAGAACATCATGCCACACTGAGACGAGTCTAGAATCAGCAGACTTGCGTTGACAGACAGCGTTGTGATTGTAGTGTTCCGTTTGAGTCCGTGAATGACGATGACCGCGTGTTCACTCTCCATTTCCTGGTCCGTTATGATGAGCGTAGTCAGCGAGCGGGTGCTTGTCAGGAAATCCGAAAAGGCCTCCACGGATGCGCGGTCGAAAGGCACGTGACCGAGCTCGAGATATCGCAGCTGAGTGAGATGCGGCAGCGCCTCGGCGAAGCTCTGCGACTGCCTGATAGCTGAGTGTCGCAGGCTCAACTTCAGCTTACTAAGGCTCAGACTTTTGCGAAGTGCCTCGCGTATGAGTTCGTGGTGGTCCTCCATCATGTCGGCATTGATTTCCACCGCACAGAAACAGCGGTGATGAGTCAACAAATGTTGCAGGAGCATGACGGCGTTCTTCTGCAGTTCCTTCAGGAATGGGACGCTCACGTCCCGCAGCTTGACGAGAGACAGCTTGCCCGGGGAAAGTTCCTTCAATTGCATGCCGACGCGCCAGAATAGTTCGTTCCACACGGGGAGGTCTCCGAAGATGTTGCATAGATGACCCTTGCGGCTCGAGCACGGGGCCCTGTCGGTAAGCATGAAGCGGAAGAAGCAACATTTCTCCGAGGTCATTCTTTTGCAGTGCTCACTCGTTTTGTTTTTTTTTTTCCTCGTGAACCGCTACGAGTGGAGAGGAATGAGAATCTGATGTACAGAAGGATACTAACTCTGATGGCACCTAATAAACATTCGATACCACAGCACAGCACAGTCAAGCCGGCCGCCCGCTGTCACGGTTTTGCAGCAATGGTGGTGGTGGTTAGAACTTAGAAGACGCCTAGCCGGATTCCATGAATGGATGGATGGATGTGGCTGTACCCTTTAGATCGGGCGGCGGCTAGCGCCACCTAGCCGTAATACCAAGGAGCTCGGATTGGGAATAACAGACGGAAAAGAGAGGTTGAGGAAGAGAGGGCTGGTCTTGCAGTGGGTGGCTCTGAAAAGGCGGTTGCTCCGCGCATGCGCCGCACGGTATCCGCATGCGCGCTTGAAACAAGGCACGGAGGAAGGAAAAAGGTTCTTTTCCTTCCTCCGTGAAACAAGGCTTGCATTCGCCCTAGCCGTTTCCCATTTCAGCCGTCTCTCTCTTGTTTTTCTCTCCCACAGACTAGACTTACGTTTTCCGTTCGCCACTGGCTACGCGCTTCTCCCCTTCACGATTTAGAACTTCTTTTTTTTTCTTTCTCTTTTCTTTTTGTATATATATAATTTTCTCTCCTCTTTCACTGCCTCTTTTATTCCCATCCCCCGCGAGTGTTTTCACTGAGACCATTATCGTGCATACCTCCCCCTTTCCCTACGTTTCTCCTCCAACATTCTTGTTTCTTTCTTTCCTTTTTTTATTGGAGAAGGATTCACCCACGACCTCCACACGCTCTGTTCAAACACTACCTGCTTCGCTTCAAATGTAATACCCTAACCATGTTCCAGACGACGTGCTAAATTCCAGAGCTTACTTCTTCTTCAAAAAAAAAAAAAGTGTGCTGGCGTGACGGGTTTGGCAGACTACTGCACCCGTTGGTGGCTCGGGCGGTTGTGGCAGTGTCGTGCACTGTGACACAGACAAACAGGCTGCCGTTGTACGTGGAAAAAGCTACGGGTAAAGCTACCGCAGAACTCTCCCCTTCTCACCATCTTGACTTCTCGGTAAACTATGCTCGCACTGCACGTGTTTTTGCTGGTTTTGTGTCTCGCGGTATTCGCGCAAAGCCTTCTTTCGTCGCTGGAGAAATTGTGGTGAAAGGGTAGCGTCGGTTCAGCCGTGTTGGCCGCGCACGCATTCTGCGATTTTTGTGGAGCTTGTCTACGTTGACTGAGGAAAGGGGCGTTTTTTTTGTCCTAAAAGTAATGCTTCGCGAAAAAGTATTTACAACCTTCTCTTTGTTACAATAGCCCAATAATCTACGTATCTGATCATTTCTGGCTGCTCGACAGAGGAAGAGAAATATTTATGGCAACAAAGCTGAGAGGTCGGCCAGAATCTGCTTTTTGGCCTTCTCAAGAGTGTCACAAAATACAATAGCATACTGTTATTTACTTCTAGCTTGCTTCAATCCAGTTCGCAAATCCCGCCGCTTCGATAGCGCTAATCAGTTGTCCTGCTTCACTGAATACTTTCTGTGTTGATTCAAGGTTTACAAGAATTCAACCTTTTTCAAGGTAGTTTTCTACTTGATGCCAAGCAATATGATTGGTGCAATTTTATGTCTGCCCTGTCTAGTGGCTGCTAGCAATGCAATGTGCACTGCTTAGTTTCAAGGAAACTTCACTTATGTCAAGGTTTGCATAGATGATAACAATGTCGGATCACAAGTGCAATGCCACCTTTTACAGCTCTTTTGGGGAGCCCAATGATAGGCGCAAAAGTTGCTTGTGCATTAGGACCATGCGTGTTTTCTGCAGCAGCGTGTTTCATTTCGGATGTGTTGCATGTAGCTCGGGCGAGTTAGTCATCCATCAACTTAGCAACTAGCTTTCTCTGTACGTCAGTGTAGTGTTTCTTTCGTATAGGTACCGCGTTAACACAAGCTAAGCTTATTGCGGATAATATCAATGTTTGAGCACACGCGTTCGCTGATTTGAATATTACTTTGGTTATTTTAAGCGCTCACTTGGCCAGCATCATAATAGGCAATACCCAATGGAATCGCGCGTGTTTATGATTACCCCAAGATTTCTCCCTGTTGATAATCGATCTGATTTCGCAAAATCAAGGAACATTTAATTGCCGCCTTGGTTCTCCTTTGAGCTCGTTTCCAAAGCGGCACTTGTATATCGGCCACGTCTCTGGCACAAGAAAGTTTTCACTATTTGACGTGGTGAAATCATCATATCATCAAAAGGCACGGCGGGTTTGGGGGCTTTGGATTCATTTCGGCCACCTGTGGTTCTTTGAAGTTCACTTTGGTCCAGGTACATCAGTGTTAGTTCATTCCACTCCCATCGAAATGCAAGTGCCGTATGCGCGAATCGATGCCACGACATCGATCTTAGCAGCGCAGCACCTCCGCCTGCCAAGCGATCACGGCGTGTTTTATGCAAAGCCAATACAAACGCTCAGTCCAAACTTGCAGCTCTGTTTTGCTTACCTTGATTGACGACGGGGAATGTGCCATCATCAGTTGAATAAACTTTTAGATGCGAAACTGCGGGCAGCCGGAGTGGTGACGTTTGGTGACGCATCAATGAATTGCACTGCCACGTCGCCTATCCGAGTTGCATCAAACCACCCAGATATTTTCGTAGCCACGTCGAACCATCACATCACACACAAAAAAATCGCCAAGAGCGTCAGTAGGTAATCTACAAGTTCGACTCACACACAATAAGCTCGCTCTTTGCATTCACGCATGTGGTTGCCGGCCTTTGTTAAAGAATGCAATCATTGATGGTCGGCATAAAAAGAAGATGACTCGTTTGATCGTGGAGGCCGAACTGATTGACGCTCTTGACGATGTTTATATCAGCAAGCCTTCGATTGCATTGTCACCCAAGGAGCTTGGACTTTATACACGATGATACATGGTTTTGTCTGTGATGTTTTCTTTTTTTTTCTTTTACGGAGATGACATTGTCACGCATTTATCTGAGTGAGTCCACGAGCTTATCTGTCTGCCTGACGATTATGGCTTAAAAGCGGCTTGGTGTTCGAAAATAAACATGGTGTTGGTAGACAGCACAGCTCTTTCCTCTCAGTCTTTCCTTCCCTTCCTGTTTTCGTGTTTCGCCTCGCGCTACAAAAATTATTTAAATTTTTTAATGAAAACTAGCGTTAAAGCACATTCAACAAGAGGACCAAATCATGCAATGTAAAAAGTTGGTGTGCGTCAGCCAATGACTGAAAAAAAAAGAAAATTGTGAACCATTTTAAAAGAGTTCATGTTTTATTCCTCTCATACTTTCAAAGCAAACGTCGTCCAAGTTAGCATAATAGCCATCAATACACACAAGTTTGTTTATTACCTGTATGAGGAGTGCTTCAGGCATGGCCTAGATCATAGAAAACTGTTGGTATTCTTTCTTTTCACCTGTGGTTAGTGCAAACTTGCAGAAGAAGCAGGGGGCTGGAATCTGGAGTCATATCCTCCTTTGATGCACGCACAGTCGTGTTTCTTCAGTCTTTATGCTGATTCCGCACTCTCCTTGCTGGACAGCGGCTCCCAAAAAGGATAGAGAGAGAGAGAGAAGTTTATTTACAGAAAGGCAGAGAGGTCGGCCAGAGCGATAGCTTGCTCTAGCCTTCTACAAAAAGGAGAGCACCGTCAGTCTACATTATAGCAATGGTTACTGGCACATTGTACGCAGTTCTTAAGAGCATGCAATGCGCGCCACATGCTGGACATCCCCCTTCTCCACGTGACACCAGGTGACTAGAAACATCTATATTATAATTAACATTTGTGTAATAATATCTGGAGCGTTGTGTCCCAAAACCACGATGTACTTATGAAAGGCGCCGTATTGGAAGTATTCGAAGATTTCGACCATCGGGTGTTATAAAACGTAGACTGACTTTAGAGTACACGAGGCTCTACCATTTTGCCTTCATCGTGACCACCACGGCCTGAATCAAACCCATGACCTTCGGACCAGTAGCTCAGCACTGTAACCACTACTGCACCATGGTGGCCCAACTGTTCTTCAGTGACCATACTTAGCATTTCACGTGGAGCTTGAATACGTTTTTTCCTAATTGTTTTCTTCAAAGGGTGTGTATTCTTGACAGTTCATATTCCCGGCTGCACCTAACCTTAGCCATATTGGCGTCAAGAAGTTTCCAATCTGCCTGACAGGAGACATTAACCGCATGCTCCAGGCGGGTTGTATTCTGTAAACAGTGTCAACGCAAAACACGAATTCTGGCAAAAGTAAAAAGACGTAGCTTTGCCACAATGGCGAAGCTATGTGCGTGAGAAACGTGCCCCACGTTTCTCACGCACAAATGACACACGAAACGTACTCACAGGTTCAAATGACCGCAAGTAGGCATCTCTGTTTTCACTTCGATGTGTCTGAAAAGCGAGCCTACTTCGCATACGGAGATTGTGCAACGAGTACAATTTACTTTGTGCGCCCGGTAACTAAACAGAATCATTCCAGGGAAAGCCGAAGTTCCCACCGCGAACTAAGCGAGCGCATGCGTGTGCGTCCCCTCTCCGCGGGCAAAAGTACACGTGGAAGATAAGAGCACGCGCCGCCGCGTCGTGACGATATGGCGACGCGCGCTCATTGCGTCATCTCACTGTAATGCTGAAAACACGACAGTTCCCTCGAGACGCCCATAGCAAGCGGTAAGTGGTAGATATAAATAGCTTACCGTTCGAACGTTCAAGGAGGTGATCGTTCATGGCTTAGTGGCTAACATCTCGCACTCCGAATTCAGAGGTAGGACGTTTGATTACGCGCACCGGTGTTTTTTTCTGGATCATTTTTCTGTCTAGCGTTTTCACATATACAGATACGTATACATATACGGTTAATGGCGGTGGCGGTGACGGGAAAAACCAGCTGAAACTGTTCATATATCTGCTATCGCAATTAAAAATAATTTCTGCAACGTACCTTTAATTATTCCGGCGTTGACCGTTGGATAACTTATTATAACAGCCACACATGTAAGAAACGCCACCCATTTCGTTCAGCGTATGTCGGAGGTGACAATCGGCAGTGTCGAGAGCCTCGTGTGTTTCGATGTGGTTTCTCTGTTCACGAGTGTTCTCGTACCCCTCATGGTCTCAGTTCCCCGGACCGTCCTGGGCAGGGATGAGAACCTTAGTGAGAGGATGACAAAACTCAGCACGGACGAACTGTGCCATTTGATGTAATTCTGCCTCAAAGCGACATAATTTTCTGTCGCAGGTGATTTCTACCAAAAAACAAGTGGAACCCCCACGGGAGCCGCCATTTCAGCCACAGTGGCCAACTTGACGATCGAGCACATCGGTACACGAACTTTGGGCACCAAGCCTTTGATTCGCCGAGCCACCAAAAATATTTTTAGACATGTGGTTGACGTCTTTTGCGTGATCAAGGATTCTAACATCGACAGTTTTCTGGCATACTTAAATTTGATCAAGCCGGTGATTTAATTCACCCTGCAACGTGAAAAAAAAACAACGTTCTTCTGTTCCTGGATGTGCTAGTGTAAAGGCAAAAGATGGGGGGGTAAGACATACAAACCCTATAAAGTGGCTGGGAGGATAGCTGTCGTGGTAGCTGAGTGGTAGAGCATCGAACGCGTCGTTCGAAGGTCGCAGGTTCGGATCCTGCTCACAGCAAGTTATCTTTTCGCCCACTTTTCTTCATATTTACATTACAATTTGACCGTGTTCTTCTCTCAAAGAAAAGCTCAGTTCGCCCAGTCGGTTGACCGATGCGGGTCACTGCTTCCGCATAAGGTTTAACAGCTTGACTGAAAACTCTTACAAGGCTTTGAAAAGAACTAGAAGGGAAAAAAGTATCCAAGCATACTGGCCATGGAGATGACACATGCATGCTACTTCAAAACAAAAAGTAAGCCAATAAACATGCTTGCAATAACATTCCTGTGTCACTGCCTCTAGCCTACAGCGGTTCCTCGCTCTGCAATCGTACCCGTGGCGGTCACGGTCCTGGCGGATTTTCAGAACGCCCTACACCACAACGTGCACGTCCTACAAGCTGAACAGCGCAGTCATGCCTCATTCGCGATTTCGACGGTCTTCTGTTAGCCTGGCGGAGGGGACCCGAGCAATGTGTGGGAAAGAGCAACCGTGCCCTCTTTGGGCTAGTTCCCGTGTGTGGCTTAGCTATTGTGGCCCTTCTTCCAAGACCTCTTGGACACTCTTGCCCACGCAGGGCCTGAAATCTCCACCGCACATTCCTTCGCGAGGTTGTTGTTGTTGTTAGTGGTTCATGAGGAAAAGGAAGAAGGCACCTAATTTCTGTCTGCCTACAGGCGACACGGCGCAGTGCCTTTGGGGTGGGGTGGAGGGGGATTAAAGAGGATAGGAGAAATAGTGTGTGGTGTGTAAGGAGGGGTGTCCGGTCCGCTTCAGCGCGAGTAGCAGGCCGTCGGCAAGGGCAAGGGCAGCAGGGCTCCTGGGATCAGCGGTAGGCAGCAATTCCCGACTCCTCCACGAACTCCGCCAGGCTGCAGAGTGCTGCTGGATGTGGACGAGCCGGGAACAGCAGGTTTTCCAGGGTGGAGATGGGCAGACCCTGTCTCCTGTAGGCCGTGTAGGCCCTCAAGCGATCCTGTGCTAAGCCAGGGCAGGCACAGAGGAGGTGTTCGAGGGTCTCTGGGTCTCCGCAACGGCTGCAGGCCGGGGAGGGCAGAGGCCCTTGGCGTGGCGGCGGGCCGCCGTCCACACGCAGCCAGTCCGCAGTCGCAACAGGGAGGCCCGTTCTCTCCTGGTGAGGCCCGTCTCTGGGAGAGGCTTTGGTCCTCGCCCGCTGGCCACCCTCGAGTCTGGGTGGACTGTGATGAGGAGCCTCTTGAGACGGGCCTGTGAATAGTCCCTGGCCGCCACGGCACAGGGGTAGGGAGTACCAGGCTGGTGGGCAGCCTTGACGAGGGTGTCCACCTTCTCGTTTCCAGCGATGCCCACGTGGGAGGGCAGCCAGTGGAAGGAGACGGACACCCCGGCGTCAGTGAGGGTGCGAACCTTGGCTCTCAGGAGGCAGGCCGTCAGTCCAGCACGGCGGGAGTTGGCCAGGGTCTGCAGGGCCGCCTTGCTGTCACACAGGACCGCGGCCGGCTCAAGGGGGATGTTCTCAGCCAACAGGTCTACCGCGAGATGCAGTCCAGCCAGTTCCGCAGCCGTGGAGCTCGCCGGGAAGGGTAGCCTGCACTGCCTGCTGTTGGCTCTGGACGGGATTACGCATACGGCCGCTGCAGTCCCATCTGGCATCACAGATCCGTCCGTGAACACCTGCAGCCGTCCCTCCAGTCGTTCCTGGAGCTTGCAGGAGGCCGCCTGTTGCAGTGCGGCCGCAGGCGTTCGTCGCTTGGTTGCCCCTTCCAAACAGAGGTGGACCTCTGGTGGCTGGTGGTGAGGCGGTGGAGAGGCAACCGGGACTGGTGGATCTGGAACCATCTGGTGGTAGAGCAGGCAGAGGCCTCCCATCCGTGATGCTGGCTGGCTGCGGAAACGCTCCAGGAGGGCCCTGCCGTCGGTGGCGCGGTGAAGGCGGTCAATGTGGCCCAGCGCACGTTGGAGCATACGTAACGTCAGGGGCCACTCTCCTGCCTCCGCGAGAGTCGCTGCCACCGGTGAGCTTTTGGAAAGCCCCAGGATGGCCCTCAGTGCACCCCTGTGGAGTCCCTCCAGCAGGCTTCTCCTGGCCGGTGTCAGGCTCACCAGCGGGAAGGCGTACAGGAGGACCGAGGACGCCGCAGCCTGGTTGAGTCGGAGGGCCCACTTGGTGGAGCAGCCGCGGCCACGCAGCTGCAGCCTGCTGAAAGCGCCCTGGACGCGCCGCACCTTGGTGGCAGCAGCCTTGGCAGCCGGGATCCAGGTGAGTCGGTGGTCGATGGTGAGCCCCAGGTACTTCACCACCAACCTCCAAGGCAGGCTGTGATTGCCAATCCTCAGCCGTCTCACGTGGGTGCGAGCTGCCGCCAGCGGGTGAATCAGCAGGGCCTCAGTCTTGGTGGCAGAGACCTTAAGCCCGATGCCTCCGAGGTAGGTTATCACTGCATCGAGGACCGCCTGCAGTGATCTCCTGATGGCCGGGATGGACCGCCTTGGTCCCCGGACCCAGAGTGCCAAGTCATCTGCGTAGACAGAGCAGCGGGCCGGGAACCTGGTGTCTGTTGGGAGGGACGCCGGAAGTCCTGCTAGTGCCATGTTTAAGAGGAAGGGGCTCAGTACTGAACCCTGTGGGACACCAGCAGTGATGACCCTGGGTTGGCTGGTAGCCCCTCCAACACGGACGCGGAAGGTCCTCCCGGACAGGAAGGCGGTCACGAAGCCTCGGAGGCTACCGCTGATGCCGAGGCGGTCCAGGGCCACCTCGACCGCCACGTGTGGGAGTCCGTCGAAGGCACTCTCCACGTCCAGCAGCAGCAGCATGGCCACGTCCCCGCTGCTCCTGGCGTCCTCGAGGGTAGCGACGACGTCTGAGATGGAATCTGCCGTGCACCGGTGTCGCCTGAAGCCCGTCTGCTGCTCCGGGAAGAAGTCCAGGTGGTCGGCAATCCACTCCAGTCTCTCCAGAGTCACCCTCTTCATCACCTTGCAGGGCGCGGAGGTGAGAGAGACTGGCCGGTATGAGGAGAGAGCCGTGGCCTTCCTCCGGCGCTTGAGGCTTGGCGCCACCACCGCAGTTCGCCAGGACTCGGGTAAGACTCCGGTGCACCAGACGTCGTTGTAGTACTCCAGGAGTCGTTGACGGCCACCTCCATCCAGGTTGCGTAGCATTTGGAAGGTGATGCCGTCGGCCCCTGGAGCACTTCGTCGCTTGGTCCTCTCGAGGGCTGCCACCAGCTCATGTATCGCTATGGGCTCTTCGCACAGCTCCCGCACCTGCGCGGATACCCATCTGGGATGATGACAGGAGGTAGGGAGAGGGAGGGCAGCAGGTGGTGGTGCAGCAGGCAGTGGGGCTCTGTCTCTGGCAGCAAACTGGTCAGCCAGCTGCTCTGCCAGGTTCGCAGCCGTGATCGACAGGTGAACAGCCAGGGACAGTCCCTGGTTCAAGGCCCGGGGCGCCATCAGCAGGCACTTCAGCTGGCGCCAGGCCTTGGTCCCATCACGTGAGCTGTTGATCGAGACGCACACGCCCTGCCAGCCCTGGTTCCGGCGCCTGCGTGCATGGCGTCTGCAGACGGCATCAATTCGCCGGAAGACCGTCCAGAGCTCCGGTTGGCCCTTGTTCAAGGCTTGCCGCTCTGCACGTCGCCGTGCCACCCTCAGAGCCAGGTGCCGGAAGTCTGGGACGGGCTGTCCCTGCTGTACCTTGGCAGCGACTGTTGCTGCCCTCGCACTGTGGGCCACCAGTTGCAGCAGGTCCCCGCTGCTTGTGTCCTGCTTGAGTAGTCGCCGGTAGCCTGCCAATCTACCACGCGGTACTCGCGGTCCCGTGGAGCCCTACCTCTGAAGGGAGACAGCAGGATGGGCAGGTGGTCCGAGCCCCAGGTGTCCGGGAATGGCGACCAGGCATACTGGCAACCCTCCGTGGCCACGCTGAGATCTATGGCAGTGCTGGTGGCCTGCTGCCCACGGCGGAGGAAGGTGTTGGCACCCGAGTTGCCTCTTCCTCATGCCTCTTTCTCAACCTGGCTGATAACCTATTCTCTTTTCTCTCTCCCAGATGATTGCTTCTTCCTTCTTGCCTTCGCTTTGTCGCGCGCGTACGCTTCACTCTATTGTGGTGACGTTGGCGACCGACCCTTTTCTCATAACTAGGAAGTAGACCTCGGGTTGCGTCAACGCTGATTTTACAGCTCAAAGGTGCTTCTGCACCACCTGCCATACTACTTCGGCACTTCGATTTCTAGGCTCTGTCGCATTCTCTGGCCGATTCACCTGTGCTAACCCTGCACTCACACGCGCCCTGAAACGTTCGGTGAAATGCACAACGTGAGCACCGGCGCCTTCCACGTGATTGCATCCGCAAAGTTCCTGTTTTCCTTTTTCTTTTCGTCCGGCGGCTCGGACGCATGCGAAGCAGTTCTGACGCTGCTGCAAAACTCCTAGTCCTACTAGCTAAGCTCAAAGATTTGGAGCCTTTCTTTACGGTGTTTCTTGTCTCGTTCGCGGCTATCCGACGTCTCCTGCGTCTGCGCCGATTTCTGCGGCTCGTTTCCGACCCTCCTGATCAGTGCTCAAACTCGACCACCCTACCACAGCATTCGTCAGCTGTCCAACTCACGCCGTCTAAATGATTTTCGAAAAAATCACCTATTTCAAACTCTAGACTGGGGGCCAGCTTGACAATCTTAGGAACAGTGCCGCTGTTTTCTTTCAAGCCATCTAGCTCGCATTGCAGGGAGCTGCCTACAGTCGCACTGTTCTCCTTACTCTCGGCTTTGGTTGCTGCTCCTGAGCTTTCTCCGGTGTTCTTGATCCCTTCGATCTCATTTACATGATACACCGTCGCCACAACCACAGTTGAGGTCTGTACCAGTTTATCTACAGCTATCCTAGCTATTTCGCTACAATTTAGCTGGCACAGCAACTCGTCGCATTCGCTCTGGCCTTCGGCGGCCTCTCTCGTCAGAGCAGCATCTTCCGCAGCTCTCACATTCGGTTCATCTTTGAACCTGCTGCTGTCTTCACATATGCCAGTCTTTTCTGCGGCTGTAAACTGCACCACACTCAATAGTTTATCGAACTTCTTGTGCGCTACAGTTGCGGATGGCTGACGTTTCCGCCGCATTGCCTCGACGTTCTGTTCCAATAGTTCGATCCCCATGTCGAGTGCTCGATCATAATATTTTCTATGTCTTCTTTCCAGATCTTGTCTTTCTTTCTCCTTCTCACCTCTTTCTCTTTTATGTTTCTCGAAAATCTCTACCGCGTTTTTAATCTCCTCCTCACTGGCTTTTTGCGAGATAAGCCTCACAAGTGTCCTGCCCATTCCTTCCACTATTTGAATGCCCAGATGCTTACTCACAGCCAGAAGTTCATCTCTCAGCATTGCCTTCAACGCCACGATTGCTGCTTTACTTTGGTCCTGCGTCTCACACATAATTAGGTGATCCCTATTGCTCACTCAATAGTCAAACTAGGTGATCTCCCTATCTCACACACAATTCAACTTCTAATCAATTCACACTAACAAAATGAAGCCTGGAAAGTCAAAGCAAGGACCAAGTACTTACCGCAACACAGCGGAGAGCGAAATGCCGGCCCGGCGCCAAAATGCAACACAAGCGCTAGCCGCATGAGCGGCTCTGATGCGCACTCTGGTTGGACGATGCGAGGCTGTTGAGGCTGGTAACCGTTTGGCGGAGCTTCAGTTTTCGAGGTCGGCAACCATTACCAACAGCATACGACAGTGACAAGTTCTTGAATGCGGTGGTTCAAGCCGCCGCGTTTATCATGAAATTGAGGCTGTTGTATTTCCACAACGCGTTTTTCGGCCGCAATTGCTGCGTCGCCGTAGTCATCTGTGTTTGAGGCTAATTACGCGCTCCATTTTTGTTGTTGTCGTCGTCGTTACCGCACACTGGTCGTATAGCTCGAGTTGCGTGTGGCGCGACGGCGATCTTTTACAGCTAGCAGGAATGCGGGCGCCAACACGCACAAACGCTTTGTTTTACAACGAAGAAAAGGAATAAAGTGGCAGCGGCATTGCACGCTGCGATACCACGATGCTATCTACTAATAGCTGAAGGAATTGACTGGTCAGTAATGTTTATAATTGGGCGCTGGTGTATATCGTTGTGCGCGGCTTGCTGACGCTCTCTTTACTTTGCTCTATACAAGTTCGCATTTGCTCTATAACATGTCACAATCAGCTCGACAAGTATGGAAGTAATTGAAGTTTCAGCCTAGAAGGAAATGTTTAGTATGTGTGATGTATTCATTAAATCTGGCATTAAATGTATGTGTATATCAAGTAGTCATGCATAATATGAGAGTTGCTATAGCTTGTTTTTAAAAGCATGCAAATATGAAGCGTAATGTGTGTTTGCATTTCATGCAAGACACCTTGTTGCTGTTGAAAACACATGTCTACACTTTTTGTTGGTGTACGTAAAAAATGACAGCACAAACATTGCTGTTATTTTAACTCATATGAAGGTTTCACAATTTATTTGCTACAACTCATTCACTTCTACATTCCTGTTGCTCACCTCATCACCTTTTCCCTTTGGTAATATGGTTCATTACATACTCAGGCACAGCCTCAATGCTACATGGACTGCCCCGCCGTGGTAGTCTAGTGGCTAAGGTACTCGGCTGCTGACCCGCCGGTCGTGGGTTCGAATCCCGGCTGCGGCGGCTGCATTTCCGATGGAGGTGGAAATGTTGTAGGCCCGTGTACTCAGATTTGGGTGCACGTTAAAGAACCCCAGGTGGTCAAAATTTCCGAAGCCCTACACTACGGCGTCTCTCATAATCATATGGTGGTTTTGGGACGTTAAACCCCACAAATCAATGCTACATGGACTAACATGATGTCATAACCAGGTTTTCATTTCAGAATATTGGGTTTCTCCACCCACTCCAATGTTCTGTGGATGATGTGTGACAAATTTAGGTGCTTCAGCTCCCTTTTCACCCGCTTGAGTGATTGTTAGCAGGGAATCTTCTGTTTGGCTATGTTCACAGCAGTCCAGTGAAAGGCATGTTTGAATGAAATGCACTTTTCGGACGCCAATGAAACCACGAATCTCGTTAACTGACACATATTTGTGCTTACTCTAAGGTAAACCTTCTTCCTCATCACTCAATATCTTAGTCTCTTCTGGAGAGATAGGAACTGTACATGAATGCAGAAGATCCCGCATTATGTACAACAGCGATTCAGTTCATGATTCAGCACATGATTCCACTCAATGGTTCGGCTTTTATAGCCCGCTGTCTCCTTTACAACGAGATCCGAAGAAGGCGGTGGTAAGCACTCTCGTGACAAATCGGGTGACGAAATCTCAATGGTCCAATGGGAGCATGAGCGCGCCACACAATGACGCCCCCGGCCCCCGCCTTGAAGGCACCGCATGGCGATGAGGTAGAGTCTGGAGAGGGAAGGTTGAGCTCCTCCGGGGAGATGGCCGCCAACCCGAACGTAATCAGTGGTCCATGCTGCTTTCAGCTTCAGGCAGTCCAAATGGTCAATCCTGGGGACGGCTTCTTGAACGTCTTCCCACGCTACAGGACTGACGGTGCTTTTGTGACGATTTCGCGTCGGCGACGACAATAGCCGATTCAAGAGGTTGACTTAATGAGATCCGCCACAATGGCGCCGTCCCCCCCCCCCCCGCTGTTCGAGCCCGGTCAACAAAAGGCTTGTCTCGCGAATCTTTCGTTGAGATCCGACTGCTTCCTGGAACTTATACAGGACAGCGTCTTGCATACTGGGCGTCGATCGTGTTGAAAGCCTCCCTAGTAGACCGGCTTGTGCACAATGGCGTCTGCCCAGACGGATTGCCGGGGCAAACGTAACAGTGTGTGCGTGCGTGCGCGTGTGTGTGTGGTCACGGGCATAAAATGCGATGGCGCTATGTCATTTCGTGTACGTGTCACTGTGAAACAGAAGAGAGGACAAGGAAGTGAAGAACGATGACGAGGTCGTGATCATGGTGGCCGGATCGGCTTGACGCCCAGTGTTCCCATAGACAGAAGTTCAGTGTTGTTCCTAATAACACGACTGTATATTGCTCTTGTAAAGCCCGTCACTGACAGTGATGTTCCGACCCGCGTCGAAGAATTTCTATCATTTCTAACAGTATTTATTGAGGCTACCGAGCAAACAAGTGAATACTCATCACAAAACAAGAAAAAAGAAGTGGAAACAATGTATTATCCCTTTGTTAAAAATATTTCAGTTATGATAAAAACGTCACCTAAATGTGAAAGTGAGTTTATTATTTTGTATATAGTTATAGCAAAAATTAGCGTGACTATGAAGGAAAGCATACCTGGTTTTTAACACTGTCGCCAGAAAAGTCTCCATTTTTTTGAAGGCACGTTTGCAACGGAATGATCAATTCTACCAGTTGATTCCCACAACGAATGTTGGACGTCAACACTCAACCATATATGGCTTGTTTACGCGCACGTCTATAGTCGCGCGTATAAAGTAGGAACGCAAAATCTGTCCCATACATTGACCTAGTTAGCGGGGTTAAAGTTGCTGCAATGAACCTTCGCTCCCCTTAATGAAGAACCCTGCTCACGATTAATTGATATGTGAGGTTTGACGTCCCAAAACCACCATATGATTATGAGAGACGCCGTAGTGGAGGGCTGCGAAAATTTTGACCATTTGGGATTCTTTACGTGTACCCAAATCTGAGCACACGGGTGTACACAACATTTCCGCCTCCATCGGAAATGCAGCCGCCGCAGCCGGGATTCGATCCCGCAACCTGCGGGTCAGCAGCCGAGTACCTTAGCCACTAGACCACCGCGGCGGGGCAACCTGCACACGCCTGTACCCTGACGTTGTGTCATCGACAAACTACGCTATTAGTGAACCACAAATGCGCGTTGGGGAACCTCATGATTCGTAAATATTTATATTTGCTGGGAAAATGCAAAGCTAAAAAATGCGAAGAGTGACTGGTAAAGTCGCAAGTCACTCAACGAAAAGAAGACCCAAATTTGATCAATATAAGCTGAACTGGCAACTGTGCATGGTTTCGCTGATGATCAGATTACCGAAGGCTGACGGCATTTATTACCGCTCTCGGTTTACGATGCGCCTTCTTTGAACTTGCTTAGCTTTCTAGACCCAAGTCAGCCTAATAAAGAGCTAAGTCTCTACTAGAGTGACGGCCGGCTTTGTCGTATAGTCACCACCAACTGAAAAAATTTACAGCACATCCACGGAGTCAATGATGATAAAAGGGGCGAAGTGTCTGTCCGTCCATGTAGGTGCGTCTGTGTAACAGACAGCTGGACGGACAGGTGGATAGACGGACGGACAAACGCTTCGCCCCACTCATCATCATTGATTCCGTAGATATGTGGTGAATTACTTATTATAACAGCGCCATTATTTCTCTTTAATCGTCAACTATATAAAACCATAAACGCCATTTGGTGATATTTCCAATGGATGAATGGATGAATGGATGGATATGGCTGTACCCTTTAGATCAGGTGGTGGCTAGCGCCACCAAGACATAATACTTAATGAACTCAAAACTGTATTTATTTATTTTTTCCTTAAAAAGTGAGTTTGAGGACTCGTACTTTGCAGTGAAGAGTTTAATTTGCACTCATGCCTTGACTTTAGCCACCAATCAGATAACCTCCTTCTAGTTAAGTCTACTTGCTTAAAGTCTATTTTGCCCTCCCGGTCCCTAAGCCCCAGTGCTTTGAAAAACTCTGCGCCATCATCCTGAACTATAGGGTGAAGCCCTTAACAGAACATTATCAAGTGTTCGGCAGTTTCTTCTTCCTCTCCACACGCACTGCATACGGTGTCTACCCCTTCGTATTTGGCCCGATATGTCTTGGTTCGCAATACTTTCGTCCTTGCCTCAAACAGTAGAGAACTACCCCGAGCATTATCATAGATCCTTTCCTTGGCAATTTCCTGCTTAAAAGTTCGATAGATCTCCAGTGCGGACTTCTTAATCATGCCCATTTTCCACATGTCAGTCTCCGTTTCCTTCACTTTCTTCTTAACCGATAGTTCTTTTTGGTTTGGCCACCTGCTGTTTTCTAAGTATTTACCAGTCAACTTCCTGGTTAGCTTCCTCCATTTTGTATCGACATTCTTCATGTACAAGTAGCTGAAAACCTTCCTAGCCCAATGCTCCTCCCCCATTTTTCTCAATCCCTTCTCAAATTTTATCTTGCTGCTAGCTTCCCTGCCCTCAAAAGATGTCCATCCCATATCACCTTGTACTCCCTGATTTGGTGTATTCCCGTGAGCTCCTAAAGCAAGCCTACCTATTCCACGTTGCTTCATTTCTAATCTTGCTTGAACTTCTGATCTCATGCACAAGACAACATTGTCGAACGTCAGCCCAGGAACCATGACTCCTTTCCATAATCCTCTCACAACATCATACCTATTGTAATTCCACAGTGCCCTATTTTTCATCCCTGCTGCATTCCTGTTACCTTTAGTCGTCACGTATATTTCGTGTTCCCTCAGCTACTCGGTCCAATTGCTTATCCATACGCTCAGATATTTGTATTTATCTGTTATCTCTAGCGTGACCTCCTGTATTCTAAGCTCACTACCTTCGTTGTCATTGAAAATCATGACTGCTGATTTTTCCTTACAGAATCTAAAATCTAACCTATCTCCCTCATTACCGCAGATGTCCATCCATCTCTGCGAATCTTCCTTGTTGTTGGCCATTAGCACTATATCATCCGCGTACATTAACGCTGGTAGTGCCTGATCAATAAGTTTTCCTTGTTTGACTAAAAAGAGGTTGAAGCCCAGTCCACTTCCCTCTAATTTGGCCTCTAATCCTTGTAGGTGCATCATGAATAATAAGGGTGACAGGGTACACCACTGCCTAAGCCCCCGTTTCACCTCTGCAGGCTTGGATGCCTGTTTTTCCCACTTTAGAACTACCTTGTTACCTTTAGAGATATCCTTTAAAAGATTAGTGACTACATGTTCCACGCCTAGCGTGTCCAGTATTCCCCACAATTCCTCTCGAACCACGCTACTGTACGCTTCCTTGATATCCAAAATGCTAGCCACAGGGGCCTGTGTTCCTTTCCTGCTATTTCGATGCACTGCGTCAGTGAGAACAGATTGTCTTCCAACCTCCTGTGTTTCCAAAACTCATTCTGCAGTTCCCTCAGCACCCCCTCATCCTCTATCTATGCCTGCAGTCTTTCCTTTATAATCTACATCTCCAGCCTGTAGACCAGTGATGTCACTGTTATAGGACGGTAGTTGTTTATGTCAGCTTTGTCCCCCTTTCCTTCATAGATCATGCTCATCCTGCTAAGTTTCCATCCATCGGGAACTTCACCATTGATTATTATTTTGCTAACTGCCTCTCCCAAAGCCTGCTTAGACTTCGGACCTAATGCCTTTATCAGCATAATTGGAATGCCATCTGGGCCTGTTGATGTACTACTAGGAACCCTTTTCTCAGCCTTTTCCCACTCTCGTTGTGAAAATGGAGCCATTGCACCACTTGATTCGTCCTTGTCTATTGCGGTGCATAAAGTACTTCTTTGTTGAAATTTTTCTGTCACCTTTGTTCTTATATATTCAATAGCTTCGTCCCCTTCTAGCCTGGCACCTTGGGCTGTAGTTATAAAACTCTGCTCAAGGCTCGTCTCATTTCTTAGGGAGTTTAGATGGTTCCGAAATTTCGCAGCTGCCTTTCTATTTTTTTATGTACTTCTGCTAGCCACTGAGCTCCCTTTCTTCTAATCTTTTCATTGATCAGAAGGGATGCATCCCTTCTACAGCTTAGAAAGGTTTCCCATTTTCTTTCAACATCATCTGTCGGTTCACCCCGCTGCTTAGCATGTCTGTGTTCCCTAGAGGCTTCCTGATGTTTTGCTATGGCTCTCTTAACTTCCTCATTCCGCTAACTTTTGGGTTTGTGTCTTCTTTTCTGGGGTGACTTGTCACGCGTCTTAGCAAGCTCTAGCTCAAAGAGTCTAATTAGATTCGTGTATGTCCACACTGTCTTACTATCCTCCGTGATTACTTTCTCAATTTGTTTAGTGGCTATTGAATTTGCCTTTCTGGATAAAAATTTTCCTGTAGTTGTTCATCTTGTCTCCTTCTCACTTTCACTGCTCTTCCAAAACTTAGCTTGATACGTTTGTGATCACTACCCAGACTTCTGGAGCCACCTTCATCTATGTGCATTCCCCTGAGCTTATCATACATACTATGTGACATCAGTGCATAATCTATCGTCGACTGCAGCCTTCCTACCTCCCATGTTATTTGCCCTCCACACTTCTCGGTACTGTTGCAAATGATCAAATGAAGCCTTTCACACATATCCATGATCATTTTGCCTGTCGGGTCGGTATACCCATCTATATCTTCTATGTGCGCATTCATGTCTCCTAGTATAATTATCTCGCCCTCTCTTCCTAACTCCTGAATGTCCTTTGATATTCCTGAATGTCCTTTGATATATTGGCTGGTTTTCCTCTCTGGCCTTTGCTCCCGTCCACAAGTACACGGAACCAAGGAGTGTCATTTGACCTGCCACTTTCCCTTTTAGCCATGAGTGTTCCTTGCACTCCTGCTTGACCCTTTGCCAGTCTGTACTTTTATGAATGAATGCCCCAATACTACCCCCCTTTCTGCTGCCTTCTGTTCTAATACAATATTCCCACGCGTAGTCCAGATTGTTCGGAGGTTGTTCCTGTCCATGAGATGTGTTTCTACAAAACCGTATACCATCGGCCTCTCTTCCCTTAGCTGTTCTTCTATTTCTTCCCACTTCAACCGGTTCCTACCACCCTGCATGTTAATATACCCTATGTCTGAATTGGCTCGGCGCTCGTGGATACGTCTATTTATGCCCCGGACTCTACCTATCTTAGGTATTGGTGCCACTTTGGAATCGTATCTGTCATACCACTTGTCGAAGAGTCTCCCTGGTTGTTGTCCTCATTACTAGCTATCCTGCACCCCAAAGGGCCCGCTTGCCTCCCAAAAAAGCTACTGCGCGTCCTGCAAGTCGCCAACCCACCTCATGACCTAGCCGCCCGTTGAAGTGAATTCTGTCTCGTTTAAAACCACCCCACCTATGCACCTCTCTCTATTTTCACCACCTCAAAGCCTTTCTCTCGACTCATCCACCATATCTCTTGGTTTGCGTTGACAACCGCTCTTTGCAGGTTGCGATCACGCACCGGTACCTCCGGTATCGTGCATATCACTTCCTGTACGTTAGGAGAAGTGGCGCGCTTGTCATCGACGCCTTTCGCCAGTGTGGTTGCTAGTCCTTCTGTACCTTCATTTGAGACATCGTTTAAACCGCCTGAAATTATCACGAGGTTTCGTCTATCAGCTGTAGTTTTGAGTTTTGCGCTCGCTTGCCTCATGACTGCTTCAAGCTTGCGTCCTGGGAACGCCCCTACTGCAACCCTCTTGTCACCTCTTACCCTCTCTTTGATGGCTTCTGTGCATCGATTTAAATTCGAGTTCCCAGCGATTATCACATGCTGTGACTTTTCAGCTGGAGCGTCCTGCACCTGGGTGCTACTTGCACCTGTGACGCCGGCTGCTTTGTCCCCTCCCAGCCCCACCACTAGCTCGCTGAAGCTGGGCCTTGCGACAATTGAACCGGCTGAACCTTCTTTTTTCGAAACTTGCTTGCTCTTCCTTCTTCACCGTTCTGGTTGCCGGGTTCTTTACTGTTCTCTCCGTAGGCCGCTTCTTTGTTCATCTTTGCTAGTGCTTCCTCAGCGGACTTCAGTCTTTTCCCATTGCCCTCGTCTTCTCTTGCTCTGTCGCCAACGCAGTCTCGAGCTCGGCGATTCTGATCAGCAGTTCACTCTGGGCAACCATCATTTTCTTCATTTTTTCCTCGACCTCACATTGCTACACTTCGCGTCAGCCTCTTCTCCATCCGCTTCTAGGCTTGGGTCCACTTTCAAACCAATACACATCGTGAACACTTTACAGTCTTTTTAACCATGTCTTTCTGACACCAATTGTCCCTATACTCGATAATTACAAAACTCGAGCCCTGCTACGAAAAAAAAGAAAGTCTAAGCTCTACTAAAAAATCTTGCGTGTTCAATGTACGCGCACCTCCCCATGGGGTAACAAAAGAAAAAACAAAAAATTTCAAACACACATAATAAATACCCGGTGA
>WOVY01013353.1:0-41603 GCA_013436015.1 Rhipicephalus annulatus
CAATATTCCCGGCAACTCTCGTGCAAAATTCTTCAGCCACCTCGAGTTCTGTTTTTCAATGATGGAGTGCCAAAGCTTTAAAAGGTGCCGTTGTTGTGGAGAGGAGCGAAGACCACGAACTGTTCTCCAGATATATGACGAGGTTTATGAGGGTCTAGAGATTCGCAGAATGCTTTCAGCGTTCGCTCTCCAGTTTGTAAATTCGTCGTTGAATTTTTTCTGGAGCCGCCTTGCTTCCCTCAGATCGTAAATTGATCTTGTGCGTCTGTATCGTCGTTCAGCACGCCTTCGTATAGCTCGTAATTTTTCCAGTTCGATGTCAAACTGTGTTACTTTAGACGAAAATGGTAATTTACATTTGGATGCTTGCATAGCTTCCGCTATGGTATTTTCCAGGCTGCAGGCGAGGCCTTCTTGGCAAGCGTTCTCAACACGCGATGCAAACATCGACCAGTCAGTACCAATTGCAACACCGGAAGAGAAATTTTTTATGATACCATCAATCGTCACGTAGGTGGGTATGTGATCACACCCATGAGTCTCAATATCGCAAAACCACTTAACTTTGTGAGAGAAGCACCGTGACACCAATGTCAGGTCAAGGCAACTGCATACGTGAGACCCCGCAGATATGTGGGGGTACCATCGTTCATGATGGAAAAGGTCGTAATCGGAAGCGAATGTCACAATGTTCCGGCCCCTGGCATTCATACTAGTGCTCCCCCAAAGCATGTGATGGGCGTTGAAGTCACCGGTGATGATTCAAGGCCCATCGGTTCTCATGAGGATGTCTCTTAATCTGTCGCAGTCAAATCGCGATGACGGAGATATATATCCACCAATAAGCGTGAACGAAACTGCATTCTTCTTCACACGAAGACACACGTACTGATTGTCGTCATTTGAACTTATTGGGTGCGAAAGATAAGTCAAGTCTGTGCGAATGTAACAATTACTTTGCTTCGTTCTTCGCAAGCGGCTGAACAAAAAGCTTCATAACCGGACAATCTATAAGGCGTTGATACGTTTGGTTCACATATGACAAGTATAGAGAATTGATTGGCTCGAACAATTGGCGAAAGTCCGAGATACGGGACTTCATGCCTCTGGCATTCCACTGAAAAATCGACGCACTTTTAACTTCAGTGCGGAGATGAGATTTTGTTGAGCCATTGTGCTTATACGAAGTTAGCAAGAACTGGATTCAGTGCATCCAGTATTTGCAGTGCACTCGTAGCAGACGGAGATTGTATGCTGCTCAGTAGCATGCGAATCGTGGCAATTAATGATTGCACGATTGCAGCCACTTGCCTGCCTTGGTGGAAAAGATCTCGAACCGGGACGATTGCAGTCACTTGCCTGTCTTGGTTGGAAAGATCTCGAACCGGGAGCGCGGACTGGCCATCATGAAGCTCCTTCGGTTCGCTTGATGCTTGCTTCCCCTCGAAGTGCAGGCCACTCTGTCGCAGTCAGGGTATGCTCACTGGCTTTGTCCTTTACAGCCTTTCCCATGGCATGTGGTCTGGGAGGCAAAGGAGGTGGTACTGATGAGGGGATCACGCAAACGTGTCGAGGAGGTAGTGGGCGTCCTCGAAGACCGACGTCGACGGGAACGACGCCTTCTGACTTTGGCTGCGGCTTCTCGATGAGATGAGTGATCGCGCACCATCTCCTTCAAGATGGCAATTTCCTTCTGAATTCCGCGGGCAGTCCTTCGATGTGGCTTCATGGGATCCATTGCAATTGGAGCATTTCTGACAGTTGCGACGCACTTATTCCGCTTCTTGGTACTCGGCGCAGCGGTGGCATACCACCGAATTCTCGCAGACGCTGCTCACATGTCCAAGTATCATGCATTTACGGCACTGGAGAGGCTTTGGAATGAAAGGCCGCACAGCATGTCTGAAGTACCCCACCTTCACATGAGAGGGGAGTGATGTGCTCTTAAACGCAATCTTCCACAGGCGAGACTTGCCTAGCCGGGTGACATCAACAATTGGAGTATCAGTTGTTGACTTGACAAGAGTTGTAAGTCCTTATTGGAAATAGCGACATCAATGTCGTAGATCACGCCGGTTACTACATCACATCCAAGGGAACATGAGAGCGCACCTGGTTGCCGTGCAAGTCAGTTACACTGCGCAGAACGCCCAACGCACTTGCGTGCAAAACGTCCACAGCCAGTATATTCTTTCTGGCGTTCCACTCTTATGTCTGTGATCTCATTTGGCACGAGCGTTCCAGAAACCTTGACACAGACTGTCTGTTAAGGCGTTTCATGCTGACGGTAGGAAGTGCAGGCAGAAACAGGATGGTATAAGTGTTCGATTTTGGCGCTTCACTTACAGTTTGAATACGTTGAGGATGAGGATGTCCTCATGTTCCTTCTCTTCGCCTTGCGGCTCAGCACAGGTTGGAAACCGTCATCTGAGAAGTCCTCACTGCTGAGATAGTAAGCATGAGTATCTTCACTGTCGCTGTCGCTCGCTTGTCCCATCCGCATCCTGGAGGCGGCGCCGCTGACGCCGTTGGTGCCGGCAGGCGCCCGGGGTGGTCTACACCCATCCCCTCCAAGGGAGTAGCGAAAACTGATCAACAGACTTAAATACAACTGAAATATGCCGGAGTTTGCTTGCTTGCTTGTTCCTTTCTTTTTTGGCTCTCACCCACTAAGGGGGATTGGCCAAGAAGCCGGTGGTTAATGCAAGTAAATACCTAGAGATTTTCTAGATTAGGGGAATATGATTACTGTGTTTTGACTGTGAAATTGATTTGGCGCAATGTAAAAAAAATTAAAAAAAATAAAAAAAGTAATAAAAAGGGGGGAGAAATAATAGAATTTGTTAAATATCTGTGGTGGAATCGTTATATGAAATTCTCCTGAAAGTTGAATCATTGCAGTGTATCAGCTAAATAATAAGTGGTAGTGTGACTAGTAAAATTCGAGAGCTGATGGCTGACTCAGCAAGGTAATCTTCTTGTGTTATATATGAATTCGCAGAGAGCCCTGCAGATGTTCCTGTCGCTATGTCTTAATGAAATGGCCCCAAAAGACAAAATATTGGGAGTATTAAGTGATATTCCTAATTTTTTGAATAAAATTTCGAAGCAGTTTTTTCTTTGATTTTTGAATCGGTGACATGTGATAAGAAAATGGTCGATATGTTCAGGTTCGTTACAGCTTGAGCACAGAGGGGATGGCACCAGACCAGACCTGTTTAAGTAGAAATTAAGAGGTGGTACACGGCAACGTAATTTTGTTACCAAGACTTCCAATTTACGCGTGGGACACCATTAGTATTCCATGTGAATTGCAGGTCCGAGAAATCTGGATTCGGTATAATGGTTTTTGATGAGTCTTCAAGAAGGGAAAGTTTTCTAAACCTCGCTGCTGTTTACATAAGCTGTAGGAGGCATGATTGGCACAATCGGAAGATCAAGAGATGTTCGCGCAAGTTTGTCAGCCATCTCGTTTATAAATATACTACGATGGCCTGGCACCCATATCATTCGCACTAGACGAATGTTTGCTGGGATTAATGATTTAAAAGTCTCTAGTACTGCTGGTGTCGACGACGATGATAAGAATGAACACACGGAATACGAGTCAGTCACTATCACAGCTGTCGAATGAGTCGCAGGAAGTTTACGAATAGCTAGTATAACGGCCGTTAATTCCGCTTCAAATATTGGTGTATAATCTGGGAGGCGTAATGAAAATGACCAGAATAATGAGAGAGAAAAATACCCACACCTGCCTTCTCGCCACTCATAGATGCATCCGTTGCAATTACTGTATTAGTACCTAATTGAGACAGGTGTTGTTCTAATAAACCAATCAAATATTTAGAGGGCAAGTGTTTTGCGTTCATGGGGAAGATATCGTCAAATTCTATTTGGACTTGGCAGATTGGTTTGACAGGTGGTGTGATCTCGATATATTAACATTTAAAGTATCTAGAAGTGTTTGAACAAATAGCACTTGGGGTTTATATACACGGGACCAATGTTCATTGAAGAAGACACCAGGCTCGGCAAAGAATACAAATTGTCGCCTTCTTAAAGTGGATTCAGAAAATTTTTAATAGGTGTTTACTGTTAACATACGAAATCTGCATGCAAGGGTGGGTATCCGAGCTTCTTGATACAAAACATTGTTAGCTGTGAATTTTGGCACACCTAAACAACTACGTAGCGCTTCCCGCTCTAAAAGATTGAGGGGTTTATTTTGTATGCTGGTCCACCAGAGAATAGTACACATCCGAATTCAAGAATCGGACGAACGTATATGCGATAAATCATGATCATCGTATCTCTGCGAAGACCGGAACGGAGGCGGCTAAGCCTACTTATCATTCCAACAGCGCGTGTAGCCTTAATTTTAATATATTCAATGTGGTCACGCCAGCTCAGTTTTTGGTCGTACAGTACACCCAGATATTTAATACAATAACCTGGGGTATTATTTCCTGATGGTACTGAAGAGAAATAGTAACTGGTGCGTCCAACGGAAAAACTATTAGAGCACTTTTAGTTACGTTCAGGTTCATATGAATTTCTGAAACCAGGTTTCCAATGTTGCCAAATAATACTGTAAAGTCAAATGTAGTGAATAAATATCGTTGTCAGATGCAAAGAACGCGATATCATCTGCATATACATATACGTGTACCTTATCACTCTGTGGTATTGAACTTAA
Organism: Rhipicephalus annulatus; assembly: GCA_013436015.1. Taxonomy (NCBI): domain Eukaryota; kingdom Metazoa; phylum Arthropoda; class Arachnida; order Ixodida; family Ixodidae; genus Rhipicephalus; species Rhipicephalus annulatus. The sequence continues at coordinate 4,700 of WOVY01013353.1, forward strand.
CAAAATGTTAAATAGCACAGGCGATAGAACAGAGCCTTGAGGAACACCTCTCGTTTGGCTATACTTCGGCGTGGAAATACCTCGTTGGAAGCAATAAAATTTTCTGTCTTTTAAAAATTCGTATATCCAATTTGTTATGTACTGCGGGAACGTAAGCTCTTTTAGGACATTGATAAGAATAGCATGTTCAACACTGTCATATGCCTTGGCTAAATCAAGGGTTACTAGGGCCGCATATTGTCGTCTGTGCCGAGCAAGCTTTATACGAGCCTCTAAATCAACATGCGCCCACCATATAGAGTAACCTGGTCTAAATCCAATCTGGCACGCACTGAGTATCGCATTATCTGTTATGAACTTCGTAACTCTACTGTAAAGTATTCTTTCTATTAACTTAACTAACGTGTGATGTTAAAGCGATTGGCCTAATGTTATCTATCTGCATTCCTAGTCCCTGTTTTTAAGAAGCGGTATTATTTTTGCAAGTCTCCAGTCAGAAGGTATCCAACTATTTTCAAGTGAATAGTTGACAACGTTAAGTAGGTCTTCAGGAGAGATGTCGAATAATATTTTTAACATTTCCGAAGTGACGCCATCTGGTCCAGGACCTGCTGTTTGGCAGAATACGAACGACGTGCGCAAGTTCATCCCTACTTACTTCAATAAAATCATTTCCGAATGACGGTTTTGTACACTTTATTTTGATTTGTGATGTAAATCTCTTCTCCAATTCTATTGCAATTTCCGTTAATGTATTTTCCAAATCAGTTGGAGAAAAAATAACTGAGTCAATATTTACGTGTGCTGTAATAGCTTTACGATTACGGAGAAATCTGAATAGAGCTTTCTTGTTGCCACTCTTGGATAAGTAGGTGTACCGTTTTTTCTTCATAATCGTCTTTCGCTAATGAAACTGTTCTCCTAAAGGTAGCTTTAGCAAATAAATAATTTCTCCAATTAGTCGGACATTGGTTGGTGAGGAGTTTTTTCCATGCAGCATTGCGGCGTCTATAATCTCTGGCGCAATCCGCATTCCACCAGGCAGATATGAATTTTCCCTTTGTTGAAGATATAGTGAACTGTGATTTTTTTAATTGTACACTTTAGGTTGGAACAAAGGCTCATAGCTTTCATATTTGTTTCCATATTGGGCAAGGAAGACAGCGTTGATTGTAAGTTCTTTTTAAATTTAGAGTAGTTTACAAAACTTTGCACCTGGCGATATACCGTCACTAAAGGAATGCTGACTTCAAATACCAGGGGGCAGTGATCACTACTTGTAGCAGTATCAAGAACAGTCCAAGACGATATTGTCACACTTGAGCTGGCAAATGTCAAGTCTAAGACGGACCTCGAATTACATCGAACGAATGTCGGAACTCTGGAGTTCCAACAAATAAGGTTATTCCGGTTAGTCCAGTCCCACAACCGTTTCCTGATGAATCAGTGCGGAATCCCCATGAAACGTGATGGGAATTGAAGTCTCCCGCAAATAGCATACTGTTTCTGCAAAACTCGCAGTCACGTCAAGGGCTCTTTCATCTTGTATTCCAGCCGGAAAGTAGTTGTTGACTATAGATAGTGGCGCGCATCCGGGAAAGTGAACTTCCAGAACCATTACTTCATAATCGTGTGATATTTGTTGGTAAACTAAGTGTGCTTTATGGCAAATTTGGATGAATGAAAAACATTAATCCTCCACCACGTGAGTCTCGGTCAAATCGAAAGCACTGATAGTCTTTTAGATAGAAGTTTTGATCAGCAGACAGCCAAGTTCTTGTAAAATTATGACGTCTGGAGATTGTTGAGAAATTAGGTATAATAAGTCTGTAGTTGCAGAGAGAATTGAACGGCAGTTCCACTGAAGTACTCTAAGGTACCCTATGATGATAAGCAAGCAGTAGCAACTGCTTGATCTAAGATACTATCTTTTAAGAAGTCCGCTTTTGTCATTGGTTCCTTCACACTCTTTTTTGTTTTCGGATGAGAAGAATTATTAAGTTTGCTAGTGGGTGATCTGGTGCGTTTCAAAAGGCGAGCATCCATATCTACATCCCGATTAATTATTGATTCTGAATGAGATATACCTTCCTGCTCAGTTGTGTTTGGACTGGAAAGCATTGCCTCGTTATCGATAGAGACATCTGACTGATGTTCGGCAGGTTTACTAGTTGAGGCACTAGGAGGTTGGATACGCTTAGTTATACGCTTAGTTATTATGCCGGAGTTAGCAGAAGTAGCTCCTATTCAAAACACACTTCTTCGTCTTCCTTCCAATGCTCGCTAAACCTTTCTAAAACCAAGGAGGTTACGCCCAGCGAGTATAACGTAGCAACCTTTTCCTGGCAGATAGTGCTCAATGTACATGTCAGTTGCTGCTAATGTGAAATGAGAGACAGGAAGATTCTGCTTTTAATTTCTTACGGCTTGCGCTTCATATCTGCTTCCCCCATTTAACCACATCGAATTCATTCATGGTATATACTAGTTCATTGTATTCATGGCCCTGCGGCTCAACGCTCACTAAACCTTTCTAAAACTAAGGATGTTACACCCAGCGAGTATAATGTAGCAAGGCTTTCTTATCCGATAGTGCTCAATGTACATGCCAATCGCTGCTAATGGGGATCGCAGCGTGCACGTTGACTAAAAGCCGAATGCTCCTGTCTCTTCTTCCCCATTAGCAGCCATTGGCATGTACATTGAGCACTATTTTTTATTGTTTAAACAACGCACAGAAGAAATCTCTCACCGGCACCACCTTGGAGGTCAAATTTTATACCTATTTTGGGTATGTGCCACTGGTGGTTACGTACTACTCAATACAACAATTACAGAGGTGCAGTCCGCCATGGTTTGTTGACGTATGTGTAGGATGTGTGTTATTACTGCAAGCGCATACCATGCACTTGCACAATGAAGTTGATTATTGATCGATATAACCACACTCATTCTTTCTGCACGTCTCAGAAGAGTGTGGCAGTTGCGCTCGTCTACTTTTTTCGTTTTGGCTTTACAATAAAATTCAGGTGAATAGCATTACTTCACAATTATTACTTGAAGCCACTATTTCGAAATGTGAAATGTGGAGTGGGTTCTTCACATGAAGGACCTAAATTAGCCTATTTGACCTAACCGCCCACCTCCACTAATGCCAAAGTTCTTCAAGTAAACTTTGTTAATTACTGTTCCGAATGATATCTTCAACTATGTTAAAATCTTTGCCCGTACAAAAAAAACTATCTAAAACTGCCAGTGAGTAGTACATTTTTCTGACCTTTTTGGAATATGGAACACATTTCATGAAACATCCAGCTTACTACGAAGTTTAGGGCGTCCAAAGTACCTTTGGTTGTCGTGCTATAGGCTTAGCGACCGTTCAATCAGGCGAGAGCGCAGAAAGGCTTTAAATTAGGTTGCAGGCCATTGCATAAAAGTTCGGACAAATGGATAAGGCAAGGCTGAGTTGAAGGCTCGTGTGTTCCTTGTATGCTTCATTTGTGCTGCAAAATACGTAATCTGAAGCTGTAAACGTACGTCACGTTAGCAATCTTCTATACATCATGTAGTATTTGCAACAAAAAAGAAAACAGCCAAGCCAGAAAACACTCAAAAATCACAGATAATGTCAAACTAAAATATATGATCATTCAGAAATCGATTCCCTCTTTTCATACTAGCACGTCAATTCTAAACGCACAGACAACCCATGTAGGCCCTTGAATAAGCTTTTTAGTCATCCGGTATTTTACCATTGCAGAAATAAATTGTCGTTTCGTCACAGATCTCCCATATAATCTTCAGCAGTCTTTGTTTTTTATGGTTTGGCCATCGCGCGCGCCACGACACGAGAAGCGGCAACTAGATAAAGGACCACAATGCCCTTCGCGAAAAATAACTTAAATTAAACTTAAAATCGTACTAAACAGTTTTGATGAATTTGGCTGTAAATTTTTTGTTCAGCAGGTTCACAAACTTCGCTAATGCTAGTTTGCATATTTGAGCGCATAACAATTAGTAACAGATGAGGAATAAGTATGTTGCTTTATGAGACAAGTAAGACAATGTCCATGAATAGATATTCTTATTTGTCCTAATTCAGTTTTTCAGGGATCATATACTTACTCATTTCCGCATCGCAGTGTTCTCTTTGCCATCAGCCTACTGTTTTTATGGCCGAAAAACTGTGCCCAACTGGCTTTCAACTTGCCTAAAAGGGTCCTGAGGACGCTTCATAATGGCAGTGAGACCATCAAAAACTAATGGAAAACGTGCAAACAGCTTCCGAATCACGTTGGATTGCCACAATAATCTAACGTGACGTGCAGTATTAACCTGGATGCTCGTACAATGTTCAATACAGACAACGGACAGGCTGCGTTCAACGAACCACTAGGCGACGTAAAAAAGAGCACCCGTAATGCCGAGAATACTTCAATCATGACCTACGCTGCACACGAAGCCGTGATGAAACATGTTCATAAAGCAGCTGTTGTTTTTTGGAAACTATAAGCCTATTGTGTAGTTCTGCGACCGACAATTCTTACGTAAGAACCAACACATAGCTGGCATCCTTAGCTGGCATGAGTGGTGGTGAATATCCAAAATCAATGGCATCGTTTCTGGCACGACAGTGGGCCGTGAACTCCGTACGACAACACCAAAAGCGTTCTCTATATAATTGACCAGAGGCAGCCGTTCTTCATCCACTATGGGATCAATTGGTTGTGTGTCAATTTCATAGTCTTCGTTCTTCCAGTTAGGAAGAGACTTGTAGCTTTGTTTTATTGCGGTAGAAATTATATGAAGATCCTCCACTGAATCTTGCTGCCGGCATTAACGTCGCCGTCACTCACCGTATATGTAAACATATCAATTTATAAAACGCAAGAAAGCAAAAAAAAACTCTCCCCAAAAAACCCTGGCGCATGGAATCAAACATGCAACCCCTCAATCATGAATGCGAAGTGGTAACCAGTGAGCCACAGAGCACCACGTCTTACAACGTTCAAACGGCAGGCTATTAATATCTACCGCTTACCGCTGGTAATGACCCTCTCGTAGGAGAACTATCGTGTTTCGAGCATAGCTAGCAAAATGGCGCATAATCGCGCAGCGGCGCGCTTCTCGGGGGGGGGGGGGGGGGGGGCTATCGCGTTTTTAGCATACCAGCAAGATGGCGCAATGAGCGTGCGGCGACGTGTACTTTGCCCCTCAGAGTGCAGATGTTAGATGCACGCTCACGCGCCCATATCATGGTGGGGACGATCATACCTCTTCGCTGGCGTCGGGCCTACACTAAAACGTTTCTGTTGTAGTTATTGGGTAAACAAAAGTCACTGCAATCGTTGCGCAGTCTCCGTTTGCGAAAAGGGCGCGCTTTTCATACACAGCAAAGTAACAACTGAGACCATTATTTGCGTTCATCTGTACCTGTCAATATGTTTTGTGCGCCCTTTATAAGTGAGAAGCGCGGGTCAAGTTTCAATATGCTGCCATTCGTTTCGTAACCTTCGAATTTGTTGCTATCGCGTTGATTGCTACGCCTTTCAGGCAGAGCTGTGACTTTTTGTTTTTGTTTGTTTTTTGTGGTTACTTTTGTTTAGAATAAGAGAATGGCTCATTTTGAGGCTCTTCAACAGATTTGAATTGAAACCCGAAATGGGTCGATGTGGTGACAGAGAACGAAAGCAATCGCAGGCCGCCCGGAACCGTATAGAATAATTTCAGCATTGTGTTATTGATAACAGCTTAATCGTCTAGCAGTTTATTGGTGGCTGCAGAAACTTAAACGAAGGTCATTCTGCCTAAAAACTTAGTCCTACGGAAGTTTCGCGGGTATTTATCTGGGAGGGTGATCAAGAATGATTTGCGGTATTGGGAAGTGTGCTTCTTAATAGCAGGCTCCATATGCTTGTGCTTTACGTACTTTTTTTAAGTGTCTGTTTACTTCTTTGACGGTGAGGCATACGCAACATTCGCGTTGTTTTTGCGTGTGCAGATACAGTTGCAATAGTGGTACTGCACAGCCAGCAACGCAAGCTCTGATAGAAAGAAGTGTTACGTGAAAAGGCAGCGATAAGCGATAAGAACGGGAAAATAAATATCCCGTTTGCTGGCCTACTAAGAAAAAGGGGTTAAAGAATACAAGAAAGTAAGGAGGTTAAGAATTAAAGAGCTATAATTGTAAAAACACACACGAAAGCACACATACAGGCGCGAAAAATCACGCACATTTGCCCATCGGTAAATAATATAGTTTTGATCGACTTATATGAATTAGTTACCAATCATAATGAATCGGGGAGCATTTCCTAGCGTACTGCACGCACTTTTATAACTTCTATCTATCTATATATCTATCTATCTATCTATCGATCTATCTACGTCTGAGTACTCTCATCACTAAACCAAAATTGCTATAGGAGGGTAAGATGGCTTGACAAATATTCTCACTGGTTATGACGCGAATAATGTGACACATTCGTCGCGCACGTTGTCAATTGACACGGATACTTTAACATCCGAAAACCAGCATATGGTTATGAGAGACATCGTAGTGAAGGGCTCCGGAAATTACGACCACCAGGAGATTTTTACCGTGCCCCTAAATCTGAGCACACGGGCCTACAGCACTGAATTAGTTACCTATGAATATCAATTGGGAAGCATTTCCTAGCGACCTGCACGCACTTTTATTACATCTATCTATCTATCTATCTATCTATTTATCAGTACCTCCTACACTGTGGGGCTCGAACCCGTTTCCACTGGGTTTCAGCCCTATAATCAACCACTGAGCCACACTGGGGCTTGGGACTTGTTTGCACACTTGCCTTAGGCAGGCTTGATGTCGGGAAAGCAATCGCGTTATTACGACTTCTAAAGCGTTTTAAAAGAGCGAAACAACATGCAGTTGTCGCACAATACGAATATCGTAATGAGTGGTCGTGTAATGCTTCAACTGATTACAATAGCTTGTTTTTGTTGCCCCGCCGCGGTGGTCTAGTGGCTAAGGTACTCGGCTGCTGACCCGCAGGTCGCGGGTTCGATTCCCGGCTGCGGCGGCTGCGTTTCCGATGGAGGCGGAAACGTTGTAGGCCCGTGTGCTCAGATTTGGGCGCACGTTAAAGAACCCCAGGTGGTCAAAATTTCCGGATCCCTCCACTACGGCGTCTCTCATAATCATATGGTGGTTGTGGGACGTTAAACCCCACATATCAATCAATCAAATCATGTTTTTGTTCAGCTATTAAGCGTGGCGCATACCTACTTCAGGCATATTTATTTATCGTCATCAGGCACACTATGAACAATCGGAACAAAATTCCTCGCGATTGGTTAGCGGATACTGCGATTCTCAAAAGAATGACAAAAATAGCATAGCGAGTTCTGTCCTACTATACACTACAATTTTTATTTTTGAGGCCGTAGTGGCCAACAAGCAAGTGCTCCTGCAGCAGTTACCCAAGGAGTGTTTAGAAAAGGCTCTGAAATGCCACTCTTCTAGCTTTTGCTGTGACTGTGCTGCGCCTTTCGCGCATGCCCGGCGTTCTTTTTTTGTTTTTTACCGCAAGAGCGTTATAACAAAGCCGACGTCATCAGCGATGACCAAGTTTACGAATGCAAAGAATAATAATCAGAGTTTCATCAGGAATCGAAGCCAGTACTCTGCGTGGTAATCAAGCAAAGAACCTCACCACGTCTTGGAACTGTTTTTAATATGTTCGTGAGACGTCAATTGTATGTGCAGTGCTGGCTTGACTGCAATGCCCACGCTTGACTGATTGTTTTCACTGCGAATTGGAGCTCGTGTGTTGCCACCCTGCCGCCCACAAAACTGCTGAGCAAGGCTTCCGTTGTCCATTGTCTGTAGTGTGAACTTTTCCGACGCAATTTATTCCTGTTGCAATTTTCGCTCCTTCGAGATAGCGTTTTGCGGATGAACTGGCAGAACTACGAGTATAGTCTCAAAAGTATGAAGATGATACTTGAGTCCTTTTCCTTGTGGATGGGTGGGGAGGGGGGAGGAGTGCTTCAGCCACTAAGTTTTTGTTCACCGCCTCTTTATGACTAGCTGTTACCAGCAATTGATAACTCACTCAAAGTAAAGAATGGCGGAATGACGACCAGCTTTTTTTCATATGGTTAGGCTCTGAGCTAGTTGACCGAGCTACTCGTCTCACCGAATTCAAGCCGGATGTATACTGGCCAAAGTTAAAAAACCTATGATGTATAGACAGACGTGACAAAACAGCTTTTATGTGATACATTATTTGCATGCCAATATTAACAAGGGAGCACAGAAGAGCTTTTTTCGCCGAAATTTCAGTGCTGCGGTAGGCGTCAGTTTCACAGTTGGTGTCAGCGGTGGCATTGTTCGTCGTTAGCAAGAAATTGTCACCCTGTTTATGGCCCAAAAAGATGAGAAAGGCGTGAATAAATCAAACAATAAAAATCTTTCGTTGAAGTTATAATCGAACCAAAGGCGTACACTCGACAAGCAGGTGTTTTACTACAGAGCCACGTCAATGATGCAAACAGCTTTGAAAAACGATGTATGAATATCATGTAGCAGCAGGGGTGCCTTTAAGGAATATCATATTGCGTTCCAGAAGCGGTGACTGGCACCCGACGTCAAAACAGGTCGAGTGAGTAACGAGTGCCTGTTAAACGGTTCCCTCTTTACAAAGTGCTCGAACTTATCTCATTACGGTCAGCTGCAAAAGCTTCAAGAAAATGAGCAGCTGTATAGGTTCACGTGTCACCTTACGGGCGCGCAGTGGGCCCTTCACCGTCCTTTCAAAGGAAATGTAATGCTGTGGGCTGTTAACAACTGTAAGGGCAATATGCATGTCAGGACAGTTTTAAATGCTCACGATTGCACACAGAGTCATTCAATGTTTTGCGGCCCGGTAGAGGCATGCACCGGGAACCCAAAACAGGTTAGCTATTGCGCAGGCGATGTGTGTGAAGCCCGATTACGCCATCCTATTCTACTCATGAACCAACGCTCAAGTGTTTTCCAAGTTTTTCATTTGTACGGTAGTAAAGTAGAGCCGTATATGAAGTTAATCAAAAGTGCTATCTCACCTACATGTCCTGCTACAAAAAATTATCTCCGTTTTTGTAGCTGCTGTTACGCAGTAAAAGCGCAATGTTGACATCGAGCGAAAAAAATGAAATGTCGTCTGAATTAGACTTGTTCATGACAACACAGTTGCAGTAAACTTGTGCTTTGTAGATAAAAGACAGAAAAAAACTAGTTCTCAAACTTTATCCCTTTTAAAACAATTCGGTACATCAACATTTATTTTTTTTTTTGCGGTAAAGCACGAGAGCGCTTTAGTTTGTATTCTTGCGCGCTGGCAAGCATTGCTGCTGTGCGCAAGAATGTTTGCCTGTCCTCATCCTAAAAAACTGGTGCTATTTTTTGTTGTTGTTTTTTTGGGGGGGGGGAGAAAACATTCCTCATAGCCCACTGGCACTGTCACGTCTTGCTTTCGGAAACCCACACGAGGGCGGGTTTCCATGCACTCCATGTTATGCGAATGTTACTGTACTTGGTCAGAAAAATGGGCGTTGCCACTTTTCAGACATGATAAACCTCAAGTGTCTCACTTGATTTATTCTCATCAAGAGTCTCACTTGATGATTAAAGCAAGTTCTTCTATCCCTCTGAAATTGCTGCAGTCACGCTAGGGCCTTGAGTTGTACCAATTCTGAGTTGTAGAAGAACATAGCCGCCTTCCGTTGTCCACTTTGCTAGTGTGGCACGTTAGAAAACTCTCGAGCGAACTTGTGTGTTTTACAATATCTCATTCTTGCTTGAAGTCTTCCTCTGAAACCTTCACGCAAAGGTAGAGGTGTTCCTGGAACCTGCACGAGGGGCGTTATCTCATGCTGTAATTCAACCACCACCCTCGTGTGTGCATTAGAACGGGCTATTGCGCATATGCGCGGATACTGCTTGCCACTTCTTTCCTTGTCTCTCCCTTCCCCTCGCTGCCCACGCAGCTATATAAGCGTCACGAATAAACGACCAAAGGGGTCATTCCTTGTTCAGCAACGTGTCGCCTCGGTTCGTTACATCGAAAGCATTACATGGTGTCAGAAGGGTGTGTTTCGGCGGCAGAATCAATGTCGTCAAGCCCCCACCACTGCTGCACCTTTCCGGAAGCCTGAGAAGAAACTGGCTGCAGTTTAAACAAAAGTTGGAGCTCTTCCTCACAGCACATCGTCAGAAAAGCCAAGGACAGAAGCTGTGAAAGTGGCCATACTCCTGAGCGCCGTAGGTGACGATGCCCTGGATGTGTAGAACAACTTCGCGTTTTCCGAAGGTGAGAACAAAGAAGATGATCAAACTTTGGTCAAAAAGTTTGAAGAGTACTGCGTCCAGCAAGGCAATCAAGTTTATGAACGGCATGTGTTCCGCCTTTGAGTACAAGAGGAGGCAGAACCGTTTGAAAGATTTTTGAGGGACATCAAGAAGCAAGCGAAACTCTGAAACTTTGGGGACCTTGAACAATTCATGATAAGGGACCAAGTGGTATTTGGGATCAGCGATAAAAAACTCAGAGAAGGCTGAGCGAGAAGGACCTTACTTTGCATAAAGCTGATCAAATGTGCAAAGCAGCCGAAGTATCTGCGCAGCAAAATGCACAGTGGTCGGAGGAAATCCGGCAAGTGGAGTACACGAGAAGAACACAACAAGCCCGCAAAAGCCAGTCTCGATGTCGTCAGTGCGGAAGATTCCATGCTCCAGAAGAATGTCCAGCTCGGGGAAAGTTTTGCCACGTGTGCAAGAAAAAGAATCATTTTGCGGCATGTTGCAAAAGCGTCAGGTTCACCAAGTGGATGATGCACAAGAGGCGGATGATAATTTTGATATCTTGAACATCAGCGTGTGTGGCGTGGCGGATGGTGTGGGAGCAGATTGGACAGTGCACGGCAAGATAGGTGGCCAAGAACTGAAATTTAAAGTAGATACTGGCTCACAAGCCAACATACTACCTCTTTGTTCCGGCGTGTCGACCGAGCAACGGAGCCAAGAAAAAGCACGGCAGTTCTTACTGCATATAACGGAAGCATTATCAAGCACGTGGGAGTATCAACAAAAGTCCTGAGTTTAAACGGCCAAGAACGTCACGTTGCATGTTTTATTGTGAAGAAAGGTCGCAATGCCATCATTGGTCTCAAGGCATGTCAGGAAATTCGGGCTAGATGTTATATGTTCGAAGTCGAAGCGTTTTGCGAATGCAGCAAATTCACTCGAAGAAAATTGGGGCCCGTTGTCTGTGTGGACTTGCGCAGGAATGTCATAGCGAGAGAATAAGGCAAATTTGGTATTACGGTACGTGAATGAATGATGAAGGTATGTGACTGGTGGAAACATGATAATCATGAGATGCGTGTCATGTAACAACATGTCTAAAGGCCACGCCCATGATGCGCTAACGGCCGTTTCGCTAGCTTTATTTATACTTAATTAGGTATTACGGGACGTGAATGGATGACGGCGATAGGAGACTGGTGCAAAAAACATAATTAGCATGAGATCCATGTCATGTACCAACAAGACTACATGCTTCAACGTGATGCGCTCGCGGTCGTTTCGCTAGCTTCACATGCACCAAACTCGGTATTACGCGAGGCGAACGGACGACATAGGTAAATGACACATCTATACTTGATAATCACAACAAGCATATTGTGTAACAACATGACTGTGTACGACACTAATGATGCGCTCTCGGCTGTTTCACTAGCTTCACATGTGCCAAATTTGGTATTACGTGACGTCAATGGATGATGAAGGTATGTGAGTGGCGCAAACATGATAATCATGTGATCTGTGTGATGTGAGAACATCACTAGTTGCCAAAGTCAATGTGCCAATACAGTCCGACGTGACGCGGTGCACGTGCTCGCCGGCGTTCGTTTCGTCGCGTCACGCCGGCGTTGCCACGCCGGGCGCCGGTCCTGCCATATACTCGGAGGCGCGCGCCGCACTGCGTTGCTTTGATGCATGCGCGTTTCGGTGAGTCTGGCGTCCCTCGGTCATGAAAATTGGGAGACGCAGTGCTGTCAGGGTAACGCATTGGCGCGATATGCAGCATGTCACAATTCGCGCCGCTTGCCGTTGGGCCACGCCGACGGACGCTGGTCGCGCCTGGAGTCCAATCTTAGAGTGCTCGTGTTTCGCTAACGTATTGTCACTGTGCCCAGCGTGCGCGTGCGTCAATGCTACATTGGAGTATATTTTGATAGCTCCACATTTCGAGTCATTTTGCTAGCTCCAAATATACCAAATTTGAAGTTACGTGACGTCAAAGGATGAAGAATTATATGACTGGTGCAAACATGATAATCCTGCCATGCGTATCATGTAAGGACATAACAACATACCACGCTTATAGCATGCTCACGGCCGTTTTGATAGATCCACATATACTAAAGTTGTTATAACGTGACTTAAATAGATGATGAATGTAAACGACACATCCAGAGATGATAATCATGACACGTAAGTTATGTACGACATTATTTGCTTTCACCTCGTAACGTTGTGGTGATTTTAAAGTGACATATGAACCTCTCGTTTGTGCTTCGCATATCATCGATTCGCACTGTACGTGGGATCTGGCAATTTATTATTATTATTATTATTATTATTATTATTATTATTATTATTATTATTATTATTATTATTATTATTATTATTATTATCATTATTATAAAGTGTTGACTTTCAGGATCTCAGTTGTTTTTGCGTATGTATATCGTATAATGAACGTGCTCGCTGATATCAATACGCCCATCATTCATGACTGGATGCCCAACTCCACGGAATGCTTCGTTTAGGAAAGCCTTCAGTGATTTCACGAATTTTAATATTAATAACTGCTGTTCTCCAAGCTCATAAATCACACTATCGTACTTCCGTGTTACCCTTGTGCGGAAATTGATTGCCCACGAAGCACATGGAATAAGTATGATTGCTTTATTTACCACGTATGCTAGCTGTACAGAAAGCCCCGCACCTTCGATGCGGAATTTATTCGGATTATCTGAAACAAATTGCATGGATATACCAAAAACCAATTTGTAAGAAACACTTGAGGTGGAAACATAACTGCAACCTGATAAGTCTTTACAACAACATGTTTTCGGTATCTGTGGAACCATAAATTCTCGCTATACCCGTTCATTCAACTCGTCCTGACATGCACCAGAAGGAAAAAAAATTGGCAGATCCCACGTACAGTGGGTATCAATGATATGCAAAGCACGAATGAGGAAGGTTTAAATGCCAATTTAAAATCAGCAAAATGCTACAAGGCTAAGCTGCATTATGCTGCACATGACTTTCATGACACGATTATCATGTTTGGACGCGTCATTTACCTTCGTATTCTATTCACGTCAATAGATGCCGAATTTGGATATATGTGGAGCTAGCAAAAGGGCTGCGAGCGTGCTAGGAGCATAGCATGTAATAAAGTTTTACATGACACACGTGTCATGATTATGATGTTTACACCAGGCACATACCTTCATCGTCCATTCACGTCCCGTAATACGAAATTTCGTATATGTGAAGTTGGAGAAGGGATGTGAGCGAATCATGGAGGACCCAATATACTCCGACGTTACATTGACGCGCGCGCACGCTGGACGCAGTTGCGCTACACTAGTAAAACGCCAGCAACGGCAAACCAGCGTTTAGTGGTGCGACCCTGCGGCAACCGGCTCGAATTGCGACATCCTGCAGTTCGCGGCGACTACGTTACCCTGACATCACTGCGCCTGCCTCTCTTCCTGACGTACGGACGCCGACCGCGCTCAAATGCGCATGCGTCAAAGCAGTGCAGTGCGGCGCACGCCTGAGAGTATAGGACAGACGTATCTACGCCTGGCGTGGCACCAGCGGTGTGACGCGACAAAACGAACGCCGGCGCGAACGCGCACATGGTCGCTTCAGAGTGTATTGGCAAGTTGAGTATGGCATGTAGTAATGTTCTTACAGGACACGCATCTCACGATTATCACGTTTGCACCAGTCAAACATCTTTCTCATCTATTCACGTTACGTAATCCCAAATTTCGCAGATGTGAAGATAGCGAAACGGCTGCGAGCGCATCATGAGTGCGGCATGTAGTCATATTGTTACATGACCCACATGTCACGATTATTATGTTTGGACGTGTCATTTACCTATGTCGTCTGTTCGCGCCACGTAATACCAAATTTTGTACATGTGAAGCCATCAAAACGGCCGCGAGCGCATCACGAGCGTACCATGTAGTAATGTTGATACATGACAAGTATCTCATGATTAGCATGTTTGCAACAGTCACATACCTTTGTCATTCATTCACGTCCCGTTATACCAATTATGGTATATGCAAAGCTAGAAAAACTACCGTGAGCGCGTTCGGAGCGTGGCATGTAGTTATGTTGTTACAAGACACGCATGTCATGATTTTCATGTTAGGGTCTGTCGTTTGTATTCGCCATGCACAATGTGATACCACACCAGTATTGCAACATGTCATGTTAATGAAAGCACCGCAAAAGCAGCAAGGCCATAGAATATAAATCATGTCATAATTACAAAGATATCCGGATTTCCATGTTTTGACTTGTCTCTTTGCTCATCATTAGGTCATGCCATGCCGTGCCAAGTTTGGTATCGATACCATTATCGGAATGGCCAGGAGAGCTAAATGTCGTTAGCGGCTAGATAGAGAGATAGATGGATAAATACGCTCAAATTCGCCGAAGTTTGCTAAGAAATGCTTCGCATTTAAAAAAGTGCTATCGTAAAAAAAGTGGGACAAATTTATAGCCTGGCTGTTGCATAGCCTACAGAAGCACGGACGGACGGGCGGACAGAAGCACGGTTCAACAGATGGATAGACGAATGGACGGACAGACAGGAACACCGATTGACGGACGGAATCAGGAAAGAAAGGCAGACGGACGGACAGACGGGTAGATAGAAGAACGCACGGATACACACACGGATGGATAGAAGTCCCAATGGGCGGACGGTCGGAAGCACGGACGAATAAACGGATGGGCGAACGGATGGTTCCAAGACCGGTTGGACGCACGTACGGACGACCGAACGCTTCGCCCCCCTCATCATCATTCACTCCGTGGATATGCTGTGAATTCGTTTGCCGATCATATGAGTGAGAAATCAACGATGTTTCTTTCTCATATACACACTTTTTTACTCGAGTCACCCTGGTATGATAATGCACACCCACATATAAACAAAATGTGCGTGAAAACTACTGGTAGTTCAGCAATGTTAAGGCGGTTACAAGACTGCCATCGCAGTTATTAGCAGTTTAGTGTCGGCGCAATCATTCAAGTCAGACCAATAACGTACTAACTATGTAGCAAATTTCCTTCACCTACATTTTGATACCCTCTACGTTTTCTAGCTTTCACCACCTAATAGGTTACCGTTTTTAGAGAAAAGTAACTGGTTAGTTTTAAATGCGAATGCACTTCTTAGTCGGGCAAGTCAGCCGTCCATCGGGATCTGTTCTCCGCCCTCTCCCGTAGCAACAGATGCTGGCGCGTGCGCTTATCCTCGCTCTTAGCAACAGGAGCCCCCACCTTTTTGACATGAACATGACATACCACCATCTCAATACAGGGCATTCGAAACGCGTTTGTAGCGTTTGTTCTGCCAGTGTTTCTGTAGCGTGTGGGCTTCGCCGAGTTCGACAAGTGTCCGGCTACCATTCACGTAAGTTGCAATGATCTCGCCTTTACCCGGAACTGTGACGTTGTTCACGCCCCTCAAAGACCTCTTCACAGTACACTTAGGGACCACAAGGCTGAGATTATGGCCGTCAAATACAAGGACAACACAAAGAGGTGCTAATGATGTGTAAATAAACGGTTACAGTACGAATCCTCGTCTCGTCATTATTTACGCCATAAAAATACGCCATGTACTATCGGCGCAAGAAATGCATTCGTATTTACTCCCGATTCTTTTCGAGAAGGTGGGGACATTTCTTTAGTTAGCGATTATGCCGATCCTTTTTTTAAGTGCTATTGAACAGATGTCAGCCTCTTCAACAAAGTGAATATAATTATAAACCTAATGACAATATTTTACGGTACTTTTCCAAAATATTTTCAGCAACAGAAGTTTTTTGGTAACGTGGGTGTCATTATAACTTCACGAAACCGTGAGAAAACTAGGTTGGGAACAAAATGCTACGCATTCTTTGAATACCTTTTTAATGTTTACAGGGCCACGTACTTTGCTTATAAAAGAGGCATTTGCATAGCTTTTTCATTTTCACTCCATATCATACGGTTAGAATGATGTACGTTGTAACATCTTGACTTCTTTCAGCACTGCAGACATGAAGAACTTGATAATAATCAAGCTCTCACGCGTAGTCAGCATGGTGGCACGTATTTTCTCGAGTTCGTTTGGGAGAAGGGAGCAATTACCGCCTTTGTATTTCAAGAATGCACTGACTTCCCTCTTACCGATCAATATTTCTAAGGGTCGCTCTGCCTTGCAATAATTACTGACACATTGTTTTATGGTTCACTATTAACGATTTTCCTACGTACTAGCGGATGAAAAAAAACACAGGTTTTCTCGGTCGGAAAGGACAGCATCATGTAATTTATAATCACTGAAGACAGGTGGCGCATGGTTAGTGCGCCTGTTGCCGATCGGTCCATCCAGCACAAGGGTTATACGTAGTTTAAACTACTCATGAAACGGCTAAAGCGTATCCGTGCAGTGTACATCAAGCAACATTCATTTCTTTGTGGTTTTGTGGTGGTTGTGCACATTGAAGGCGAATAATGTTTCATTATAAAGGTCATCTAAATTTTGACTCAATATGTAAAGGTTAAGCTAATATTACTTGTTTATTTATTTACCTATTTATTTAGTAAATACCACCGACTTCTATGCGAAGTCGTAGGCAGTAGTGGGTACACACACACACACACACACACACACACATATATATATATATATATATATATATATATATATATATATATAATGACCTTCTTACATTTTACAGTAGCATAAACAACAGGAATAACCTACAACAAAAACAATGCGTCGAGGAAAAATAATCTAGAAGAGTTCTAACTTAAAAATTTTAAAAGACGAGCCAATTACACGTTTTGCCCCTTTAGGACAGAATGAGCGATTTTCGCGTAAAGAAAAAAAACACAAACTACTGATACAGCAAAACAATGAGCAAAAACGAACAAATTGACTAATTGTCACAATGAGCAAAAAGTAACAAGCGTGCAAAAAGTAACATACAAACGAGCTAGCACTTAACTTGTGAATGTGAAGTATTTCCAATCAAGCTGTACCTCTAGCCTTCGTCAACCACACCATTGTATTGTGTATATAGAAAAGCAGTCCCCAGCGGATAACCTTAAAAAAAGGCACAATTAACTCACTATCGCTTGCGCAGAAATTTTCAAGTTTTCCAGACATCTTCAGAGTTGATTGAGATGGAATGGTTTTGCTGAAGATGTTTTGGACAAGCAGTACGAACCATAAGTCGCGAAATTTCAATCTTAGCTTAAATATTCTGTCACATTATGCATGAAACAAACTCACAATTGCAAACTTTTTTGGGCCGATGCCATTCTCAATAGGTATCTGAAACGCAACGTTATTTGGAAGTTCCCAACAGCTAAACATCTTCGCAAGCTGCCCACTTTGCAAATTATTTCCTCGCAAGCAGCCTGGTGACCAACTCATAATGAGCGCGCGTCGCCGCCCAGAGACCAAATTGCGGTGGAGATTTCAAATGAAGCCTCTCGTACCGGCGTTGGCTAGAGCTGCTCAGCGGGTAATTAAATCGACGACGCGCTTTCTGTGAAGTCGCTTTCATTATTAGCACTGCGGTATGTCTCATGATTGCCTTCGTGGAAGGTCGAGGGCTATCTTAGATTCGCTTGCTGACTCGCACGCCATAAAAATTATTCAAGTACGGCGCTCTTCAGCACTGCTTGCTTATCTTGACTTCTATATTAACTTTACACTTAGTATTGCATCCTCTGTATTTTCCCCTGTTACTCGCCCTACACAAATGCATCACCTCGTGTGAAATAGCTTTGCAGACAACCTAATGAAGACCGTTAGCTGGATAGCTTCAAAGTTGGTCAAATTTCGTTTTCCTAAATGTCGTGCAGTCTTCACTCTTTTTATTTGTGACGCCAAGCATAAAAGAGAAGTTGGGATTAGTAACCGAATAATGTGAGGTGTAGTCCGAGACCAAGCAACTTTCAAACGGACTCGTCAAATATGCAACATATTAGGCCGATCACAGGGATGACAGTAAAACTTATGGGCACCTGCTTCCGTATACTTCTAATGTTCAGCACAATTTTCTGGTCATCACTTTTACCTCAAATTATAGAGCTTAATTCAATGTATTGTTTGGAAGGGGCGGGGACAAACAACGACAAAGAAAAAAAGGCGTTGCAGCTGCGACACAAAACAAAGTGGTATTTCGCGCCTACATGTGCCGAATCTGCGCTCGATTTTCAGGTCATTGCCTATCGAGAAATTACCATGCGTGCTGGAAACAAAGTATGCGCCCGGGGGTGACGATCTCACAATGCGAAGTGACACACGCAGGGGCTGCTTTGCTACTTCAGGAAAAAACAAATGTGCTCTGCTGTTCTCGCAAAATAATCTGGGGGTAACGAGTCCACCTTACAACTAGAGCGTTAAACGTGCGCCTTTGGAACTGCGTTGTTTCTTCGCTCGTCTGGCTGCAAGTCTTAAAGCTTGTTTTTTTCCAGATTTTTTGTTGCAATTTGATAACAACTCCCAGCGAACTGTAAATGAGCCGCACAAAAGATTGGAAGGAAGAGTGGTTGCAAAAAAGGCGTGGTAATTAAAATGGGCCAAAGTGTGATTTTACCAAAATATATATACAGCAGGTAAAGAGAAATCAAGGTGCTGTGAGAGCTTCAATAACCAATGGGTTGTACCTAGATCTGCACCTTTAACACATGTGCTAAACGCGGGTTAAATACTAGGACACATGGCCTGTGTAAAAACAAAGCTTGCATGCCACTTGCGTGGCATGCAGGCGTCTTGTTTCGACGCCGACACCGGAATTGCTGCGAAAGGACTTCTTTAAGGCTGTCACGTTGAAAACTACTCCTTCAATATGAAACTCGTCACTCAGAAACTTCAGTGTTCTTTATGTGGGTTTTACATGCAGGAGATTGACTCTTCGTACTTGACTCACAGAAAGAAGGATATCGCTGCTTCATTAACATCGTTCGTTAATAAAGTATATTTCGTTAGTGAAGTACAAGAGGGACTGATGTTGATAAGCGAGAGCGTTTCTTTTCGTTGTGCGCGTTTTGTGAAATAATAGTTATTCTTAAGGAGCTTAACAACAAGAATAAATATTATAAGCAATCACCACAGGTACAAAATTCAGCGTCGTTAGCAAAGTTTGCCTTCCTCAAATAAGCATACACAATCAACACACCGGCTTTGATTCGCGTCCATCTTAGCCGATAAGCAAGACAGCGGAAGAGAGAGCAACAAACAGAAAATCAGCGAGGTTAAGTAACCAAGGGCCAGGTATATTACATTGTACGTAATGATGGGCGAATGCTCGATTAACATAATATGGCCCTTGGTAAAACATTCTTCTTTTGTTGACAGTGCAACAATAGCTTCTCGTTCAAGTGAAACTCGATTTACTTCAAAGCGCCATTCGGAAATAAACATGGCATGATCGGTGTTTTTCGGACGTAGATAAACTACAGGGCTGCAGTTTGCCCTAATATATTTTCCTTTTTAGAGTTCAGTAAATAGACGATAAGTTGCCGTAATAAACGCAACAAGTCTCGCAAAGACTATGAGAAACTTAAAAGGCATTGCGATATCATTCAAACAGGCATTGATAGGTTGTGGAAGCAAAATGCTTTTCTCTTTTCGTTACTGCACCTCTCGTTTATGATTTAGAAAATACATTTACCCAGAGGCCTTTAGCACATTGTAGGGCACCGTTGAATCACAACAACAAAGTTTGATGGTTCCCTAGCCAACTACGTCATACAATAGGTAGTAGCACATTTGAAGGCTCAGAGGAGCCGCACCACAGCAGTTTAACATTCCATAACTTTTGTAAATCTGTCTTTTATTTACTTTCTGATCTTCGCCGTGCAACCATATTAGTGGTATACCATGACTTCATCTTAAAGCCAGTGCATTTTATGGTCTTCTCAATTTGTTTATGTGTTCTTTTTAACCCCGTGCCCAGAAGAATGTGCCGTCCTGAGATGCCTGAAGTCGCCCCTATTATTGGATAGGAGTGTACTGCATCGAATGCCGCCGGGGTATGCTGGCAGCAGCGCAGTTGTCTTGGTTATCTCGACAGTGCGGACAATGATGGCAACACTACGACTACTTGTGTTCTCTGTGGCACTTTTGTTTCTTTCTTTCAGAACTTTTCTTATCCCTGTTGCTCGCACGCTGACAAGGCGGTTCGTAATAACGATGAACAAGCATCATTGACGGGAGACCCTATGGGAATATACACAGTCACAGGAGAGTGCTACCTCTGCCTCTCTAGAAAAAAAAGATAGGCTAACGTTACCCAGAGGCATCCAGGAAGCACCAAATGGAGCAGGGGCTGCCAGCGGGCCTTCTCTACTGTCACCGAAAAGCCAAAGTGATGTTGGCAGTATCCCGCATACTATGTGTTTTCTTTCATTTATGCTCAACCAGCTGTGGCGATGCATACATCTCACAGGTGCCTCTGCAGAAAGTCATTTCACAAACTCGCAGAGCTTGAGTATGCTTTTCAATGGAAATTCAAAAAACCTGCACTTTTTGTCTTTCTTATTGTGCTTCAAGTGCTGCGCATTAAAAAAAAAGCTCTCGTAACCGATAATTGGAACGGCTGGAACTGGAAGAGGAGTGACAGAAGAGTCGCAGTTTTCATATGTAGTTAACGTTAGGATGACAGCCCTAAACCTGCGGATAAGTAAAGCACAAACATAGATGAGCGAAGCACCTTCGTCGAGGACGTTTTTAGGAAGCTGTCTAGAAAGTGAACCAATATTCAGCGCAAACACGCCGAATGATTAAACGTTAACAGACAAGACAATACGTGCGCTGAATAGCGCACGTATTTTATGTTTCCTTCTCAATCTTGTGTTAATTCGTGCAAAATATAGCCTAATCAACAAGGCTGAACTTCTTATTTTGTGTAGAACGTGCAATCCTGTTGTTGTTTTTTTCATTTATTGTTACACTTAGTTGATAAAAGATATAAAACTTGTATAGGAGATTAGTAAGTAAGGTGAGTTGGGCTTGGAGGCAGGTGTACGTACACCGTGCAGTGACTGGCACGTAATTCGGGCTGTTGCTACTTGCCATTGTGTCGTTGTTTTGCACCGTTAGCTAGATGGATATTTTCAAGTACCTTCTGTTAATACATTACTGCCTTAGTTCGCGTATCATTTGTCAGAGCTCAACACAAGCCCATATAGGAGAAATAATTGATGCATTCAAATACAATTCCATATAAAATATTACAAGGTAAGCAATGATATACAGGGTGTCCCATGCAACTTTAGCCAGAGTTTCAAAATATGCCGGATCACGTAATCACAAACGACCAAATGCCTTTGTTCAATGTTGCCTGAAGTTAGTAACACTATTTTTTGTGTTCTCAATTATTCTTTAAATATATCTCTTTAATTAACACACTTTTGACGAAACGAAGATGGAAACAAACTTCAATCAAAAATTTGTAGATCGGTTTGCAAAACGTCCAAATAGATTGTTTTGAACTTTACAACTGTTAAGTATTAGTGCTTTTGCCCCGCCGCGGTGGTCTAGTGGCTAAGGTACTCGGCTGCTGACCCGCAGATCGCGGGATCAAATCCCGGCTGCGGCGACTGCATTTCCGATGGAGGCGGAATTGTTTAGGCCCGTGTGCTCAGATTTGGGTGCACGTTAAAGAACCCCAGGTGGTCTAAATTTCCGGAGCCCTCCACTACGGCGTCTCTCATAATCATATAGTGGTTTTGGGACGTTAACCCCACATATAAATCGATTAGTGCTTTTTGGTGATTACAAACGCCCACAAAAAACAAAAAATACTACGTGACCAACCCGCTCGCGCGTCAGTGCGCATGATGATTCTAGTGTTCCCTAACGTTCCGCTTCCGAACGACATGCTTCTCCCGCACTGGTTCCTGAAAGCGATAAGCAGTCACAGCGGTTATTGTTTTTGTGGCCGATAGCAAAACATGTTCATTCTAAAGCCATCACCGTCGTTGCGGCCCTGCCGAGACAGCACAATGAGGCAAATGTCATGGTCGTTCGTGCACGGAATGTTAGGGAGAACCAGAATATTGTGCGCACTAGCGCATGAGCGAGTCTGTCACGTGGTATTTTTTTGTTTTTCGCGGACACTGGTAATTAGCAAAAAAACACTAGTGCCTAACCGATAGAAAATTCAACACTATCTAATCGGACGTTTTGCAAACAGATCTACAACTTTCTCATCAAAATTTATTATCTTCGTTTCTAGAAAACTTAGTTAATTTAACATGTCCAATTAAAGAATATTTAGGAAGCAAAAAATTGTTGGTATACCTCCAGGCAACAGGGAGCAACACACATTTGATGGCGTCGAAATTACGGGGTCCGGCATATTTTTAAACTCTGACTGAAGTAACGTTCAACACCCTGTATAAATTCAAAGAAAATGCGAAAGTTTCGTTACTATTGACTTTAGGATAACGATCGAAAGGTCGCAAAAATATACACAAGCCTCTCTCTGTGTCATACATTCTAATCCTGTCGTTGATAGTTTTAGCACCTAAAGCCATCAAAATACACTACCATTTTTATTCTATTTCTGAATCACACGTGACCAAATTACCAGAGTGTTCCACACATAACTAACCATGACGGGGCGAATGAATCTAGAGAAAACAAGTATATATAGCTCAAAACAACAAAATTTTTGGCTCTAAATACGCAACTCTGTACAACGTCTGCAATTTTCACTGAGGTTGAATTTTGCAAACGTTTGCGCCCGTAGCGCACACAGGCAAGAAGCAACATCACGCAAACCTGGTCACGACAGCACTCCTGAACGCCTCGCAATACGAGCCGTCTTCGCTGACATAGTTTTTATGAACTAGTGGCCTTTCGATGATTTTATGAAAGCATTCAGAAAAACGGAGGCATAAAAAGAGAGGGGGGAAGGTATTTCAAAAAAAGAAACGCAAGAAGTTGTCCTCACAAATACTATATGTGTATGCGAAAGACGTGTAATACTAGAACTCTTTGAGAATAGACCAAGTGCTTCCTGAGCAAAGCTGCCTTGGCACAGCATGCGTTGCTTAAACAACGAATTCTCAATGTATTCCAAGTTATGGCATTTCACAAATGTTTCAATGTCCGATGCGTGCACTTGGTCGAAATGTTTGACGCTTGCCTGTGCACTTATCGTTTCCTTTACACTTTTTTTGTTTTGCTTATTCCTACGTCACAGAAAACTGGACCAACAGATGTGCTCGATTTCAGGAGAAATTGATGAGAATGAGAAAAAGCGCCGCAAAGCTGAGCTGTCCAAATGACGTCTGAGTATGTTTGAACGTACCCCGTGTAAAACTAGATGGTCTTGGTCTGCTTTTGCAAACGCTACTATACGGTGAGATCTCCCTGCTTTTGACATTTTCTTTTTGTGATAACTCCCACAAGTTCTCTCAATCCATACCACCCCACGCCAAGTTTATCTTTTGTCAAAGTAGCAATGCTAACCGAGCGAATTGCGACCCAGCGTACGGTGCATCGATCTGGCTAAGCGCAAGCGATCTTATAAAACGATTGCTTTGTGGTGTTTAACGTTACAAAACCACCACATGATTATGAACATGATCTTACAAAACGTGCTTGTTTAGTAACATGTCGCAGTTTCTCTTCAGTACCTCAAGATATATTATTACTTTTATGAAGAAAAGATACCCTGCAGTTTGATTCTCTCGTCTATGCTATCAGCGTAATCATTGAAATATATGTGGAGTGACAGACATAGTAGCATCCTGACGCATCTCGACGTATTAGGCTAGAAAGGTACATAAAATGATTGTGTGTTTTTTTTTTGCTCGCCAGGTAACTCTTTTCAAGTATCATTCTTAAACAAACCATGCAGTTTTTGCAAAATCTTTTCAGCTCAGTGAAATTGTGAATTGCCGCGATAAACTCTGTTTGGTGACCAAAAGAAGCCAAATAGCTGCGATTTTGTGAACCTGCCTATATGTGCGTTATTTTTTTCATTTTCTCTCACGTCTTGCGAGCGAAACGTGCCGTAAAGAACAGCTACGTGGCATATATTCTAGTGCACAAAACAACAAAAAAATATTTTGTCAGAGACAAAGCTTAAAAAGACCCCAGAACACTGCGGCCTAAAAGCAGAGAGAGCGCATCTGTTTTCGCATTCACTACACTTGCAACAAGCGCTATCCCCTACTTGTCATATATTTCTTCATCAAACACGTGAACAATGTCATCACTCAGCGTTAGGCGTATCAAGATATTGTTGTTTCTCATCTAAAGCCTGTTATCACTGCCTGCGCAGTCAGAAAGGCCTGAACGTAAGTTACATCAGTTGAGGACACACGATAGTTGAGGGAGCTAAACCACGACGTGCGCGCGGTGAGACGACGAAGTATGGTTGAACACAATTCCTAATTGATGTTTATAATATAAGCAGGAGTCAAGCGCTTGGCCATAATTGACGCCTCATGAATAGCCGAGCTGGCGCCACAATGTGTGCGTAGAAAACTGGCAGCACCAGCAGAGATTACCACGCTCGCTTTTTCCATCTTCAAGAATGCCTAAGGCGCCTTTTAAGAAATAGATGTGCAAGAGCCACGTAGAAACTTTTCGGCTATATTTCCTAAAGTGAATTGAACTCTTGTATACTCTATGAAACATAAGGAACGTACGGCTTCAAAAGAACTTTCGGGGCACTAAACATCCCTCAGCATGCCTTCATGTTCTAAGTGACCCCCATTTTACTTACAAGTATAAACAAAAAAATCACTGGGGATGTATATATTCAATTCCTATGGTTGTCTCTATTTCTATATGAGGCTAAATTAGGAGCTATTAGGTGGCTTGACAAGACAAAAAATCACTGCTTGAAAAATCAATATGAGGTATTCTTGACGGAAAGAATGACTTTCTGAGTGTAAAAATAAACGATCGCAGCGAACGGCTTCGTTTATACAAATGTTGAAGCATTATTTTTTACACATTCGTGTTGTGCAATCTTTCGATCAGTATATTTTAGATATTTTCTTGATGCATGAATTAGCGAGCCTAGAATAGAGGAAGCTCGGGTTGCAGCTGCCAAGAGTAGTTGAGAAAAAAAACCAAGCCATACACTAGATTGATGCAAAAACCAAACCAAAACTAGATTGATGCATTATAGGAGTAATAGAACTGCGATGACACTTGATTGGCAAAGCTCCATAGAGTAAATTCGAGTCTACGCCATTTTAGCTGTGAATTTAGATAAAGCATGCTCTTTTAGTGTAAAAACAGAAGAAATGAAGTTCAACATTAAGGTAAATGGTTAAAATTAAACCTTTATTATGTTACTATGCTTTCAATGTGCAAAGATGAATCAGTGAGCCACGTCAAGAAATTAGACCAAAAAGCGTATCTGGATCTCAAAAAACAGAAATGCTGTTGCACCGGAATTAATATGGCTTTATGAAAAATACAAAATGAAGTCAATGTTTATGGTAGGTCAATTTTACATGTCGCATATTTTAGGAGAATAGGTGTCAGATCTATGAAGTAGTGTAAAGTTATTTGTGAATGATCAATCTACAGCTGTACTGTGGGAAAAAGAAAGTGGTTATGCAAACATTGCTACCGAGATGATCAATTTTAAAGGATTCATATGCGTTGAGGATTGAAACACATATCGTCTACATGACATCATACTACGTGCGTCGCCTCACGTTAAGCCACACGTCACGTCATATACGTTGCCACCAGCTAGCACTCCTTGGGGGACATCTTCA
Source organism: Rhipicephalus annulatus (assembly GCA_013436015.1). Classification (NCBI taxonomy): domain Eukaryota; kingdom Metazoa; phylum Arthropoda; class Arachnida; order Ixodida; family Ixodidae; genus Rhipicephalus; species Rhipicephalus annulatus. The sequence goes on from WOVY01013353.1 coordinate 30,819, forward strand.
ATTTCGCGCCATTAAATATACCTGATTAGACAACTGGGTGGAGCTGCGCTGTAATTTGTTTACATTCTAATAATATAATACTGCTTTTATAGAAAACTGGTGCTGCCACAACATGATGACGTAATTGTACTAAAAGTCGCAACACTCAGTTATCCAAACTTTTTATTAATTCCTTTCTGAATTATTGGTTGCGTTTTTTCAGAAATCATCATTGGTGATTGCCGTCTATTTGTTTCCCGTTTAATTTTAGTCGGCGTGGATTGAGCAGAAGAGCAGGCACCATTACTGTGCTACACAATGCGTTACAAAGTCGTAAAGAAGATAGTTGAGTTTGTTTGCCGTAGCCGTATAAAGCTTAGCCGTAAACATTTCAGAACTGCCCTTTTGTCAAGCTCACGCGAATTCGACTACCTCTTAAACCTTCTCAGAAAAATCTCATGGATTATGATCAGAAGAAGGAAGTGGTAGATAACATTCGCGAGGTAGCTGGAGCAACAAAAGGGTGAAGCCGATTTGGCGGGCCAACCAGTCAGGAACCCGAGCCCGTCCCGCAAGTGTGGAATAAGAAAGTGACGTTGTGAACAGACCTGTCATTGCCTTGAGATGTTAAGCAAAGCCAGCAGCACGCGCAACCTAGGTTATTCATTTCTTCCTACAATAACCTCTCTATTGTATCGGCTGCAGTAGGAAAGTTACCTTGCATAATTAAGCAGGCGAACACTAGACGTGCCTTAGTGTTTGCCCTCGAACTGCGAGTAGGTGAGTAAAGGTTAACTACTTTAGTCTGCAGCCAAAGCCTGTACTTCGGGAACGCCCCACCGTGGTGGTAGAGTACCTAAGGTATTCGGCTGCTGACCAACAGGTCGCGGGATCAAATCCCGGCTGCGGTGGCTGGATTTTGGATGGAGGCGGAAATGTTGTAGGCCCGTGTGTTCAGATTTGGGTGCACGTTAAAGAACCCCGGGTGGTCGAAATTTTCGGAGCCCTTCACTACGGCGTCTCTCATATTCATACGGTGGTTTTGGGACATTATATCATATATATTGCTGTGTAGCAGACATATCAGCGGTCAGAAGACGACAACGAGAAGTAAAACGTAAAGCGTAAAAATAACAGGCCTCGTGTCGATTTTACGTAACATCTTTGTGGTAGAAGTGCTGGGTACTTCCCTGTCTCGATCACGAAGCTCCGCAATGCCGCGTCTTCATAGGTCCAACCAAGTCACAGGTTGAACAACCATCGTCTTCAACACCTGCCCCTTCCGTGATTTCTACGTACGTCGTTCTGCCCCCTGCTTTTGATCCCGGTGTATTTTCCGGTCAGGATGGCGTTGACGTCGACAAATGGATCAACCGGTACGGGCGAGTCAGTGAAAGCTATAGGTGGGACCCGACTCTTATGCTTGCCAATGTACTTTTTTTAGCTCGGTGGCCCACCTTGGGTGAGTTTTAGGGACGCACGAAGCGGAGATTACAAGCTGGGACTTCTTAAAACAAAAGATCCGCGACCTTTTTGGTAACACCGTTTGGCGGTGAATCGCAGCGCAAAATCAACTGGTGGTTTCTGCACTGACGTCGACGGAGTCGTACGTCGCGTACATTCACGACGTTATAACCCTATGCCACCAGATTGACGAGCACATGATCGAGTAGGAGAAAGTCGCCTATGTGCTGAAAGGCATAGCAGGCGACGCTTTAATTATTCAAGTATATAACGACGTTGCCACTGTCGACGCCATCAATAAAGAGTGCCAGTGGTTGAAGAAGCCAAGAGCCGCCCTATTACTCAGCGATTCACCAAGCTGCCCAACACGGCCGCAACCTCATGTGTGAAGCCGCCCACAAGTCCCCCACGTATGACAACGTCATGTGCATTGTTCGTCGGCAAGTCGAAGCTGCCTGTCCGACTCCTCTTCAGCCACCCGTTTTCGCAACGCTCGCCTCTGACCAACAACAGTCGTCAGTGGCGTTAATACAAGCTGTGGTGAGGCAGGAGTTTTCAAACCTCGGCCTTCTATCAGCATGTCGCTTGAATCACCTGAAGTCCCGTATTACTCACCAGAACACGCTCGCCGTTTACCTCCAACAATACCTTTCCGTAACCCTTCGGAATGGCGAACACCCGATAACCGGCCTATTTGTTGTTGTTTTTTTGCCACCATCCAGGGCACGTTTCTCGCTATTGCCGCCGCCGTTCATCAAACCAACCACGTCAGACCTTCTCTACCTCAAAGCACATGCACCCGACTACCCCTCGACGTTCAGTCGCTGCACCCTTCAATTTCTATTCGTCGTCACCTTATAAGCCTTCCACTGACGCCCCTTTGCCCGGTCGCCTCTACACTGACGCCCCTTCGTCCGGTCGCCGCAGCTACCGCTCCCCCTTCGCCGCTACATCGCCAATCCCGTTCTTCGCCACCTCTGCACTTTTCTTCGCAGAGCTACTCTTACTGATCGCAGCAGAAAAACTATAGATATTGCAGCTTATAGAGGTGAAGCTGCAATACCAATGATGGCCGAAAGTCCTCTACTGACGCCCCCCACGCACCACAGCCTGCTTCAAGTACAAGTCGACCATGTTCCTGTGGCCACCCTTATTGAACAGGTGCGCACCTGTCTATTACGAGCGCTTATCTACGCCGCCGCTTGCAAACGATTATGACGCCGTCTACGACACAGGTATACGTGTTGCTGATGACGGTACTGTACGAGTAATCGGAATGCGCACCGCTCGTGTGAGCATTGCTGGTCGTCATGCCATGGTCCTTTTCACCATGCTAGCCTGTTTCCCTCATGACCTCATACTTGGCCTTGATTTTCTTTCGGAACACTCGGCCAAAATGGACTGTTTGTCTGGCACGCTCAGCCTCAGTCTTTCAATCTTTGCCGACTGCATTGCAAAGCCAACCAGCCACTTGAGCCCAACCATTTTCTTTCGCCTGCCACCTCGAGCCATCACGCACGAGTCTTTGTCTTTGGCCTCTCCCTTTCCTGATGGTGATTATATCATTACGCCGATTACTGACGTTCGGATGACGCGCAGTGTTGCTGTGCCCCATACCATCGCGACCATAGCGGATAACCGTGTGTTTCTTCTGCTCCTTAACATTGGTTTCACCCCTCAAGTGTTGCCCTGCCAGATATCTCTAGCCCAGCTAACTGCCATAACAGAGGACGATGTCAGTGTTGTCACTGTATCTGCTCTTATCGAAGCGCAGTATCACGGTCACCCAGCTCAGACGATTCTGTTTTTCGAAACATGATTGGATTGGAGCTTTCGCCTCACTGGACCGATGCTCTCTGCGAAGTTTTGACCTTATACAGTAACATTTTCGACACCAATGATCATTCCTTGGGCCAAGCTAAAATTGTCACTCACCGAATCAACACTGGTTACTCTGCGCCATTCACCGTCGGATGTACCACGTGTCATGTCCGAGCGAGAAGTGATCCAAAAGAAGTGGCCAAAATGCTTACGAAAAACATGATCGAACCATCATCGAGCCCTTGGGCATCTCCCGTGGTATTAGTAAAAAAGAAAGACGGCTCATGGTGTTTCTGCGTTGATTATCGCCATCTCAACAAACTTACCAAGAAAAGACGTGTCCCCTCTACCACGCATTGACGATGCCCTCGATTGCCTGCATGGCGCCGCCTTCTTTTCATCTCTAGACCTCCGATCTGGCTACTGGCAAATGGCTGTAGATGACATGGACCGAAAAAAGACCGCCTTCGTTACCCCTGACGGTCTTTAGCAATTCAAGGTCATGCCCTTCAGCCTCTGCAACACCCTAACGACCTCCGAGAGAATGATGGACGCGCTCCTACAAGGGTTTAAATGGTCGACATGTTTGTGTTACCTGGGCGACGTGATCGTTTTCTCACCTACCTTCGCCAACCCACTTTGAACGCCTTTCGGCCATTCTATCCATATTTCGACGGGCCGGCCTGCAGATCAATTCCTCCAAGCGCCACTTCGGTCTTTGTCAAATTACCCGCGTTTTGTCATTGTTGACGCTGCCAGCGTACAACCGGACCCGGTGAAGGTACACGCTGTAACAAACTTCTCAGTCCCATGCTCTGTCCATGATGTTCGCAGTTTCGTGGGCCTCTGCTCCTACTTTGGCCGCTTCGTGAAAATTTTGCGACACTCACACGACCACTCACCAACCTTCTCAACCAAGACGTTCCATTTTGTTGGGGGCCCTCTTCAAGCTGCCTCCTTCTCTGAGCTAATCACCGCTCTAACGACACCTCCTACTCTTGCACATTTTGACCCACATTCTCCTGCAGAAGTGTGAACAGATGCGAGTGGTCACAGAATCGGTGCAGTTTTGGCGCAAATTAAGTGGAGCAGCGTCTGCGTTATCACGTATGCAAGCCGTCTGCTTTCTATGTGTGAACACATTTACTCTATAATGGTACCGGAATGTCTCACCCTTGTCTGAGCGGTTTCAAAAATTTCGTCTTTACTTGTACGGCCGCCATTTCCGTGTCATCACAGATCATGACGCGCTCTGTTGGCTTTCATCTCTGAAGGACCCCACTGCGCTATTTGGCCAGTAGCAATTACGTCTACAGGAGTATACCTACTTGGTTGCTTATAACCCCGCCGCGGTGGTCTAGTGGCTAAGGTACTCGGCTGCTGACCCGCAGGGCGCGGGTTCGAATCCCGGCTGCGGCGGCTGCATTTCCGATGGAGGCGGAAATGTTGTAGGCCCGTGTGCTCAGATTTGGGTGCACGTTAAAGAACCCCAGGTGGTCTAAATTTCCGGAGCCCTCCACTACGGCGTCTCTCATAATCATATAGTGGTTTTGGGACGTTAAACCCCACATATCAATCAACTTGGTTGCTTATAAGACTGGACGTCTCCATCTGGACGCCGATAGCTTATCCCACTACCCTGTTGATAAGCCCGACGAATCAGACATCGAGCTAGCCTTAGCGTCATGTGAATGTGCTAGTTTCTTCAGATTGGTGATGAACAACGTCGTGGTGCTTCCTTGCGACAACTCATTGAAGTTCGGCTTATTGACCATCTCGAATCTGCTCTGAAAGACGCGTCGCTTCGCATGTACGTCCTTCTGAATGGCGCACTGTACCGTCGTAGCCTCCAGCCAGATGGCCCTGAGCTCTTTCTTGTCGTGCTCAAACATTTGCGTTCAACCATGTTGCACGAGCTTCACGATGAACCAAACTGCTGGTCATCTGGGTGTATCTCAGACGTACGGCCGTGTGCGTCGCTGCTTCTTTTGGCGTGGTCTCGCCAGGTCCATTTGCTGTTACGTGTCCTCCTGCGATAAATGTCAACGTAAGATGCGACCTACTGCGCCCCCCACTGGACTTCTTCAACCAATCTTTATACAAACCGAGCCTTTCTTTCGTGTTGGTGTTGATCTTCTCGGTACTTTTCCTCAGTCGGAATCTCTCAACATGTGGGGTCACCGTTGCTTTAGACTACGCGACTAGGTATGCCATCACTCGAGCACTCCTCAACAGCACCGCAACTGACGTTGCGGACTTTTTTCTTCACGATGTCATCCTACACCATGGCACGCCTCGCCAATTAGTCATGGATAGCGGCCACGCATTTTTGTCCCGAGTAATCTACGATCTTCTGCCGTTCTGCCTCGTCACAGCACAAGTTGGACTACTACTTACCATCCCCAAACAAATGGCCTTATCGAACGCCTAAATCGCACCACCTCATGGACATGCTCACGATGTATGTGTCCTCCCGACCACCATGACTGGACCTGGCGCTACCTCACGCGACCTTCGCGTACTATACTTCGCGCCAAGGCACCACTGGTTATTAACCCTTTTATTTGTTCTATGGCCATGATCTGACTCGTTACCACTCGACACTCCACGTTCAACCACTACAACGCCGTCAACCGAATATGCACGCGACAATATCGCTCGTACAGGACCACGCACGTCAGATCGCCCGCCTCTAGACTTTCGGCTTCGCAAGCCACCCAGAAAGCCATCTACGACAGCCGGCATGCTGACGTTCACTTCTCACCCGGTTCTCTTGTTCTCCTGTGGTGCCCAGTTCGTCGAGTTGCCTTATCAGAGTTGTTGTCTCGCTACATGGGTCCTTACCGTATATCCGCCAGGTAACTGACGTCACCTATGAGATCATTCCTGCATCTGAGACCACAAGCCTGCCCGCAACACACCCAGTGATGTCGTGCACGTCAGCAGGCTAAAACCTTACCACCTGCCTACTGAAGACCGTAATTGATGGGCACCGAGATGGCGCTTTAACCGCCGGGGGGGGGGGGGGTAATGTTACGCAGCTGACATATCAGTGGGTCAGAAGACGACCACGAGGAAGTGGTCTGTCGGTTGTGCGTGCAGTCCTCCATCTTAGTCGATGCTGTACGCATCAGTTTCAATAAACATTCTAAATTAACACGCCGCGTGTCATTTTATACGTAACATTACCGTGTACTTGGGGAATATTTAGAAAAAAAGCTTGCTTGGCAGTGAATGGCTTTAAGAACCGTGAAGCGTAGCGCACCCATAGAATACTTTTGAATGGAGTGTACTTACGAGACCATTGACTTTCCTTTAGTAAAGCTTCATTGGTATTCAGACAGCAATGCGTATTTGCATGGTTGGGTGTCATGAGAAATACTACGCAAGAAAACGCAACAATACCCGTGACGATTTATGCGTTTGCATTGTTGAGCCTCATTACGGGCATTTATTTCATTAACATATATATGAAATACAATCAGATTACTTAGTAAGCGTTCCCGCCGCAAGAACTGTGTGTAATATACTCAAGCGTAATTCTTTGCGAGTGTCGAAAGACATACTAAGACTTCAGCAATTTCTTTTTGTGGCTGTTTTTTAGTCTCGCTAGATTTTTTATAGAGGTATTAATTGTCTGCTTCTACTTGGTTTTTTACATCCGAAACCATGAACACCTACTGCCAATCACTTACATTTGTAGGAAACAGGGCTGGACAGTATCGCGATAATAAAATATCGCTCTTTATAGAAAGCGCACAACTTTTACACAAGAGAAGAGACACAAGCGCTTTTGTCTCTCCTTTCGGGTGAAAGTAGAGCGCTTCCTGATAAATTGGATTCAAACCAACTCGCCCGATGTAATTGTTTGTTAAGACTATCGTCATAGTATTTGAAAGGCAATTTTAAGTATCAGTATTTCTGCATCGACATACACTTCATAACTGTATTTGAATCTCAGTAGTGAAACACTTTTACGATGTAACAATTGTATCTCGATAATTTTTTCACTCTCAAAAATGTACCGACGGGAATTCAATTGAAGCAAAGAAAAGCTTTTTGGGTTACGTCATGTAAAGGCGGCCTGCCAGTTGATGACTGATATGACAGCACAGGGTTAGCCGGATGCACAAGAATGTATCTGGCACGGGATGCACAGATGCATATTGCACAATACTGGCTATGCTTACTTATACTAATCAACCGGTGTCAATAACAACACGAGCCGGCGCTTTAGCCGGCCCCGTTGCAGCCCGCTACGTAAAATAACGGCACAGATTTCATGGAGCAAAGAAAGCGACCACCCAGTTTTTTTTCGGCTACGAGCACCGTAAACTGCATTCCAACATAGCGTCATGAGAAGCCAAGTGGCAAGACGAGACGCGCATGCACCCTTTAGCAGGTTGTCTCGTCGTGTCTCAACGCTGGGCTGGTACACTCTGATGCACATCTGCCACGCTGTCCCGTGGTCTGCACGCTTTTGATCGCCCCTTGCACGTAGGCGTTCACGTATGAAGAGCTAGAACGGTAAATATGTGCATGACGGTAAGACGGTGAACGCAAACTGGTATCCGGTAACACGTTAACGCAAAGAAGTATGCGTACAAGCTAAAACTACCTGTTTTTTAGCACAAAAGTATTTCACTTTTAACTTTAGGGCGAAGTATTTATAAAACTAACGTTTTTTTGTCAGGGATATGAAGAGTAAATGCACATAACAGGTGACAAAAAAAGTAGAAACATGCTGCATTATCAGGAATCGAAACCACTAGTTCTTGCTCGCCAGCATGCGGCACGAAACGACTGTGCCACACATCCTGCCTTCTGTGGAATTCTAACGGCGAGCTATTCGTAAGCACCCTTTACCGCTGGTGGTGCCCAGAGCTCGGAAGCATTTTTTATACTACTGCGAGCAAAGTAGCGCGAACGGCTCGCAGAACATATAGTCACTGAAACAGGCCAAGTACCAACATCCTCAGGCACGCAGTCATAATATAGAGCGCCGCTGAAGCTGCAGCGAATCAGTGTTGATTTTGGCGCGCATTCGCGCATCTATAAACACCTTTCGTGTGCTTCTGCAGCCCTTAAATGGAGCATACCGCTGTTTTTTAGCAGTCTCAGGAGAAATAGCACCAATTGAAATTGCTTACTCGTGCGGGCACGCGTACTAACACGATAAAGAAAATGCAAACTGTGCGGCATTTCGGCACTCGACACTAGGCACTTATTAGATGCTAAGCATTTCCTACTGACCTTCTGCACTTTTGAGGAATCTATCTGTCTATCTATCTATCTTTCTATCTATCTATCTATCTATCTATCTACTTCAAGCTGTCCTGATTGTTTTTATAATAGCCTTGTACGAAATGTGCATGGCATTGATTGATAAGCATGTGGGAATTAACGTCCCAAAACCGCCATAAGATTACGAGAGACGCCGTAGTGTAGGGCTCCGGAAGTTTCGACCACCTGGGGCTCTTTACCATGCACTCAAATCGGAGCACACGGGACTACATTGACCGTCTACACAACTATTGGAACTATTGACCGTCTACACAACTGGAACTATTGGAACTATGGACCGTCGCAAAAGCAGCGACAAGGGAGCGAAATTGTGCTGCACTTTGTCCCTGAAACCAACAGTTAGGTCCGTGGAGGGGTTAACTGCGACGAGAGTGCCGTGTGCAAACAAAAGGAGGAACTGTTAGACCATGTGGAGCAACGCTCATTCCCCGCGGAGCTTGCCAGCGCAGAGGTGGCCACGAAGGGATGGTCAGCATGCGCGTAAGCAAATAGATCCCAAAAGAAATGAGCTGTTAGCAGTTTCAGTTTGTGTATATGGTCGTGAGAACTACGGTAACTACGTCAGAAAGCAAAGTAATATTGTTTATATATAGCATAAATATATGCAATTGTGTAAGCGCCCATCATCAGAATAAAATTCCGCCATATCCACGAAGTGAATGATGATGAGTGGGCGAAGCGCCGGAGGTAAACCTGGTAAACCAATGAATCCTCTGTACATTTTGCCACTCGATTTTATTACATCGCTCCCCCTAGCGTACGTCGCCCGCACTAATCGAACGATTGCCTTCAACCAATGACACGCGCCATATGTTACATCATTCCTATTTTATAAGATCTCGCGTCTTTCATCAACTACAAGTACCGCTTTCTAGTTTATAACATCTTGCATCTTTTCATCATCAGCTACAAGTACACCATCTAGTAAACCACTGCAAGAACTAAACTAGAGGTGGCTACATACAGGAGACGGTACCGCCATCTAGTGAACGCTGCAAGAAACTAAACTAGAGGTGGCTACATGGATGGATGGATGGATGCTATGAGCGTCCCCTTTAATAACGGGGGTGGTGACAATATGCCACCAGGCTCGACAAAAAAAACCTTTTTCTTTTTTGATGTTGGCCTAATGCCTCTACTTCGATAAATTCTATCTTAATGGAAAAAAAAGGTAAATTTTCAGCTTAAGTTCTCTGCCATTTACGGCACACTGTCCATATTTTATTTTTCCAATATTTATTTTTGTCCTTTCTCTCTCTAGTTCTGCCACCAATACTCTAACCGTCTCTTACTTATTTCATCGCGGGTGTGTTCAGCTTTCCATTGTTGTCCTAAAACCCAAGGCTTCCTGTAGGCTCGTGCCAAACGTACCCTGGGTGGATATCTCCATCCATTCAATCAGAACATGCTCCGCCGTTTCCTTATCTTTCCCGCAGCATGTGCATTGTTCTTCTTCTTTACTGAATCTTGCTTTATAACTACGCGTTCTAAGGCAACCCGATCTCGCTTCAAAACAGTAAAAGCGCTTCCTTGAATTATCGTAAAATGCCTCCCTCCTTATTTCATTTTGCCCTTTCGGTAGTTTACTCAAAGCCGGTTTTTTCTCCATAGCTGCCATCCAGTAAATCCTCTCCGCCTCCCTGACTTTTCCTTAACGCTCTTTGTTGACATATGGCTTACAATACCAGCCGTATATTTACTAGTGAGTCTTCTAGTTCTTTTTCTCCACTGTGGTGTCCACGCTCTTCCTATACAAATAACGGAACACCTTCTCCTGCCCATCTACTCTCCTTCATATTTCTTAGCCTTTCTTCGAAACCTTATTTTGCTCTGCGCTTCCCTCGCCTCATAACCTGCCCACCCCATATCGCCCTTTACAGCCTCGTTTGTCGGTCTTCCCGTGAGCACCCACGCGAGGCGTCCCACAGTCCTTTGATTTACATCCATTCCCGATTGCACCTCTGCCCTCATGCACACCACTGAGTTCCCAAAAGTAAGCCCTGGAACCATTACACCCTTCCACAGACCTCGAAGCACCTCATACCTATTGTATCCCCACAACGCTCTGTGCTTCATTATTGCCGCATTCCTCTTTCCTTTTGCTGCCGAGGCTTTTTCCTGTACCTCCATGTATCTATCACTCTCATTTACCCATACTCCAAGGTACTTGTATTCACTTACCCTACCCTCGGTATTTCTTGGCCTTGTATGACACCC